>VIBL01000361.1:0-130000 GCA_008271625.1 Lutraria rhynchaena | reverse complement strand
GGAATAGGAACTGCTGAATCAATAGTATGGTGTCAACAACTGAAAATTGTACAAAAAATTATCATATTCATAATATTATTTAGACAGTTTATTTCTTATATATATATAAATTATACGACTATGTATCCCATAACAATAGTAGTGTAAAAATGACAGTTCTGGCTCAGTTTACCATATCCGTGGTTAAACATGACATTTTAACCGTATCCGCGGTTAAAGTATCAATATGCCGCCTCGCGCGCATCGACACGATGACTCATCAAACTGGGGTTTTCCCCATCCGCGGACCGCGGGTTTCCCCGATCTATTTATAGCCCGCTTCGATCCATGACGTCCGGGATATGAAAATTTAATTTAAAGAAATATTTTTTTTGTATAAAATAAAAAAAAACGATGAGTATCTTTAGAAGAATTGGAAATGCTGCATTAAACCTTTTATCTAGAGCTCAAAGAAAATTCCGCAGTTTTAAGAACTGGTTAACCGACCGTGTAGAGGAAACACAAATTGATCAAGTGTTGGATGAAATAACGGAGCATGTTAGGAGAAATTACGCTCCTAGACGAAACTTTCGAATCCGAGAGGCTAGATCCGCTTTGAAGAAATTTACAACCGTGCATATCATAGAAGGGAGAAGAGGATATGATCCGCGATCGTTTTTCAACGCGGTTCGACAAACCGTAATTAACTTTTTTAGAGAAAAGACACGATCTAAGGTTAAGTTAATTCTTAAATATAATATGGAGAAAGTAAACATTAGTAGCGGGGAAAGCGTAATTAAACCCGCAGATTTTCATTCTGATATCGAGGTCATCCTCGAGGGAACCGATGTAGATGAATTGTACGACGTCGCGACGGACAAAATCGTGGAATCGATGGCAATATATCAAAATAGGGGTAGTGGTTGGAATTTTAGTTCGATCATTTCTCTCGAGATTCACACGGTTGTTTATAATCCACTGAGAGGAAGTTTTTACATGAAACTGCCAAAAAAGCTCGCGGTGAAGAAAGAGATATTAAACATGAAAAATGAAGACGATAAATGTTTCTTATGGTCCGTATTAATGGCACTTTATCCGACACAATCGAATCACGAACGTGTAGATAAAATTATTAAAAGTAAAGTAAACGAATTAAATATGAAGGGTATCGGACACCCCGTTTCGTTAAAAGATATAGATAAGATCGAAAAACAGAATCCAGGTATCGCCGTTAATGTGTTTGGATATGGAACGAGCGTTTACCTTCTGAGAATAAGTAGGCGCTTTAAAAAGGAAAAAAAACGAAAGACGTCGGTCTGGTGATACGCCTTTTGTGGATTTCCAACTGAAAAAGGCCCGATTATTGTTTAATTAAAGATTTAATTCGTTTATTATTGAAACAGATTAATAACCATGATGGTAAAGAATATTTTTGCGACAACAGATATAACCCGTTCAATGCGTAAGAGGCGCTAGACGAACACGAGGAATATTGATATTTGAACAAATGCGGAAAAAATATGATGCCGAAAAAAGACTCATTGATCAGATTCAAAAATTAGGCAAGAACTATAAAAGTCCCATTTGTAGTGTACGCCGACTTTAAAGTTGTCTTAAACCTATCGATACTTGTAAACCAGATCCGGGCGAGAGTTACACTAATCAATATCAGAAGCACGACCCATCAAGCTTTTGTTACTACATAAAATGTTTCCATGATAAAGTGTACAAGAAAGCTCCAGTCACCTTCACCGCCAAAGACGAAAACGTAGCGCCACTATACCGGGAAATATAGAGGGGCTGCGCACAATAAATGTAATTCCACATAGCCGAAATTCACCCCGGTGTTTTTTCACAATTTAGGCGGGTACGACAGCCATCTATTTATTAAGAATCTCGTGAAGAGCTTTTGTTTGTTTCACTGGGGTTTAACGCCGTTTTTCAACAATTTTTCAGTTATATACGGCGACCGGTTCACCTAACCAGTTTTCCTGGACTACATACCAACCAGTACTAACTTACCCTTCCACAAGGAGCCGACAACTTCTCCACATGTGGAGGAAATTTGACATTATTGTCAAATTTTCATGGAAGGGTATGACCTGCGCGGCCGGGATTCGAACCAGAATTCGAACCGCGGCTTCTAGAAAAGCGAAGGGAACATCAACTGCATGGCCAAAACGGAAGAAGATTACATTAGTTTTAGGAAAGCAACCGAGGTTGGTTCTTATATCGATAAAGAGGATAAAAAAGCAATAACTCACCAAATTGGATTTATCGATAGTTTTGAATTCAAGGCTTCTAGTTTAGATAAACTTTTGAGCAACTTAACTAAATACCATTCACGAATGTATCCAAGTATTACCGCGGAAACCAATGAGATTTAGTGCTATAGAAAGCGTATACCCGTGTGAATATATGGATTCACTAAAAAGGTTGGATGAAACGAAACTTCCGCCGAAAAAGCGGTCTAATCGAAACTTAATGATGAAGGTATTAGCGACGAAAAATACGCGCACGCGCATAAAGTATGGAAAGAATTTAATATGAAAACGCTAAGAGACTATCACGATTTGTATGTCTTGTTATTGGCCGATGTCTTCGAAAACTTTAGAGAAGTTTGCCACAAAAAGTACGGATAAGACCCATCTTGGTATTACACGACCCCGGGGCTATTTTGGGACGCCGCTTTGAAAATTCAGAAAGTAAAACTAGAATTATTATCTGACCCCGACATGTTACTAATGTTTGAGAGAGGAATTAGAGACGGGACCTCGATGATATCAACTAGATACGGGGAAGCGAATAATCCGTACATGGGTCAAAATTTTAACCCTAACAAGCCTACGAAATATATAACTGATTTAGACGCGAACAATTTATACGGATGGGCGATGAGTAAACCATTACCAACGGGTGGATATAAGTGGATGGCCGGATGGAAGAATTAAACGATTGGAAAGAACTTCACGATTTACACAACGATTATCCTGTAGCTCCGGAACATTTAATGGCGGGTGAAGTAGACAAAATAATTCCGAATTTACGCGACAAAAAGAAATACGTGGTCCATTACGAATGTTTAAAACAGTATGAGAGTTTGGGGTTAAAGGTTACGAAAACTCACAGAGGGATTAAGTTTCAAGACAGCGCTTGGTTTAAACCATACATCAAACTCAATACGAACCTCAGGGCAAAGGTGAAGAACGAATTTGAGAAGGACTTCTCTAAACTTGCGAACAATAGCGTTTTCGGGAAAACTATGGAAAATATTAGAAACAGAAGGGATTTAAAATTAGTTGATAATGAGACAAAAGCGGGAAATTGGTGGCAAAACCGAATTATAACGGGAAAACGATTTTTGATAAGGATCTTATAGCGGTTCGCATGAAAAAGAACCATTTAAAATTCGATTAGCTGGTTTATCTCGGTATGTGCATCTTAGATTTGAGTAAAACGTTAATGTACGATTTTCACTACAATTACATCAGGCTGAAATACGGAGATAAAACTAAAATATGATTTACGGACACCGTTAGTTTGATGTACGAAATCGAAATGGAAGATTTTTATAAAGACATTTCCGAGGGTGTGAAAGATAAATTCGATACGAGTAACTACCCCGCGAACCATCCATCCGGAATTGAAGTAGAATGAAAGTAGTATAGCGCATGTATGGGCGCATTTCTATACTACCCCATAATCATTGGTACCGACCCCCCCAACAATCCTGACGCACCATGCATCAATGCGCACGACTGGGTTTTTTTCCCGTATTCGCAGGTTTATAAATCGATTTACTTGATAAGTCCGCAGAGGGATTTGCCCGTATTCCGCGGTTTCACAGAAGTTATAAATAGCGCGTAACAGGTGAGATAATAAATTTTGAATTGACTTAAGAAAATACTTCGATTATAAAAACATGTCGACTGTCAAGGAATTGGGAGAGTTAGCGACACATCGCAGCATTCACGGCTATTCGAGACTCAGGAAAGATGAGTTTATAAATCTATTAAATGGCGCGATTGGAGAAGAGCATGTGGCTCCACTGCTCGATGACCCAATGCCAGAAATTAATGTGCCGACTCTTGTTCCTAGAATGGTCATAACTGCGGCGAGCAACGTTAAAATGTTGTAAAAAATCGGCAAAAGCTGCAACTGATTGGGAGAAATGGCTTGCGGATGCGTCGCAATCCGTTATGAGAGTTTTCCCGGAAAAACTTAAACATAGTGCTTTAAAAGCGTTGTATCTAGGTTATTCAAGACATATCCGCCAAGGCGAGATCCACCATTCGAGTTAAAAGAAAGTAGATTCGCTATGAAGAAATTTACGACCGCGCACGTTATAGAAGGGAGAAGAAGTTATGACCCGCAATCGTTTTTTCATGCGGTTCGACAAACCGTATTTAACTTTTTTAGGGGAAAACCTAAAACCAAGGATAAGTTAATTCTCAGATGTAATATGGAGAAAATACACGCCCAAAGCGGGAATAAAGAAACCCGCGGATTTCCATTCCGATATTGAGGTCATCCTCGAGGAAACCGACGTAAACGAATTGTGCGATGTCATGATGGGTAGAATCATAGAAAATTTGGCAACGTTTCAAAATAGGGGCAGCAGTTGGAGATTCACACGACCGTTTATAATCCGTTGAGAGCAAGTTCTTACATCCCGTTACCCGAAACATTGGCGAAGAAGAAAGCGATTGTTAATATGAAAAACGACGACGACAAATGTTTTCTGTGGTGCGTATTTGAACCCAAAAGAATGCGACTCGGAGCGTATAGATCAAAATCTTAAAAGTAAAGAAGGCGAATTGAATACGAAAGGTATAAAACATCCCGCTTCGTTGAAAGATATGAACAAGTTTGAAAAACAGAATCCAGATATCGCCGTTAACGTATTCGGGTATGAAATGGGTGTTTACCCCTTCAGAATAAATAAGCCCGGTTTTATGGACCCCATAAACCTTTTGTTGATTTCCGACGGGGAAAGACAACATTACTGACTCGTGAAAAATTTAAGTAGATTATTGGCTTCAAAGATTTCGAAGAGAGAGAAGAAACATTATTTTTGTAACAACTGCTTAAACCCGTTCACTTCGCAGGAGGTGCTAGATAAACACGAGGAATCGTGAAAAGAAGGCTCGGTTGTCGAATTTAGAAACTTTTGTAGATCGATGCGGGTTCCTTTCGCGGTATATGCCGAATATGAGTCTTGTCTTAGACCCATCCATACGTGTACACCTCAACCGAATGAGAGTTATACCAAATAATACCAGAAGCACGTCCCGTCTGGTTTTTGCAACTACATTTAATGTTTCGACGATAGCGTGTACAAGAAAGCCCCGGTCACCTACACCGCGGAAACGGATGACCAAATGGGTGAAGCTGTGGCGCAAAAATTTGTGGAAATGATGGAACGAGACGTGAGGGAGCTTAGTAATATCCCCGGCCAGGAAGATGATATTTAGCGAAAGAGACTGGACAGACTTTGAAAATGCTATGAAATGTTGGATCTTCCAAGGAGCGTTTTCCGATCCTGATTGGAAAAACATGAAAGTTAGGGAAATATCTTCACCGGGAAATATAGAGGGGCGGCGCACAATAAATGCACAATAAATAAACCGAAATTCACCCCGGTGGTGTTTCATAATCTGGGCGGTTACGACATCCATCTATTTATCAAGAACCTCTGGAAAAGCGATGGGAATATCGAATGCATCGCCAAAACGGAAGAAGATTACATTAGATTTACTTAATTAACGCCGGTACCTACATCAAAAAGGGTTAAGAAAAACCGTTAAATCACTGAATTTGTTTATTGGCAGTTTAAAATCCATGGCTTCCACTTTGGACAAACTTTCCAGCAACTTGACGGGAGACGAATTTACGAGCGTGTCTGAGTATTTTATTACTAAAGAAAGGCGTATACCTGTACGATTATATGGATTCTCCGGAAAGATTAAAGGAAACGAAATTGCCTCCCAGACTTCATGAAGAAGGCATTACCGACGAAAAATACGCGCACGCGTAAAAAGTGTGGAAAGCCTTTAATATGAAAACGTTAAGAGATTACCACGATTTGTATAACGTGACTGACGTTTTGTTATTGGCTGACGTCTTTGAAAGTTTTAGTAACGTGTGCCTTGATCCGGCATGGTATTATACGTCTCAGGGGTTGTCGTACGTCGCCATGTTGAAGATTACGGACGTAAAACTAGAATTGTTGACAGACCCCAACATGTTGCTCGTGATTGAGAAAGGAATTAGAGGAGGCGTGTCTATGATTTCGACTAGAAAACGGGGAACCGAAAGTAGTATAGTATTTGGACCGGTCTAGGCCACCCCCCCCCCCTCCAACAACCTAGACCGGTCCATATACTATACTACTTGCACAAAGTTAAAAATTGATACTTTTTGAAGTCAAATTTAAAAATTTTAAACGAGAAACCATGCAAACATTGTTTTTTTGAAAATCAAATAACATACCTCCATACCAAAATACCCATACACCCATACCAAAATACCCCATTCCCCAATATCTAAAAAGTTAAAAAATTGATACTTTTTGTGGTCAAACTTACTATACTATTTGTCCCAACCTCTAAAAAACAACACCTCCAAAAAAGAGAGAGACAGAAGCGCCTGTAACACAAACATGAAAAATTTTGTTATACCCCCTAAACTGTCACCTTTTAGCCGCTGGGGTTTGGGGAATGAGAAAATAATAATATTTTAGGGTGGGAAAATTAGAAATATTTCAATACCCGAAAAATTTCTAGTTAGGACCCATTCGATTAATATTTCGTAGGTGGATCGTTTATTATAGTAATTTTATTGAATAAAATCAAGCATTTCGACCTTCGAATGGGCCCTTCGGGCTCAACCTGAAGACGACCCGAAGGGTTGAGACGGGGAGAGATTAACTCCCTATTTTTTTTTAATTCAGATAAAGCCTGAGCTTTACCTTCCTCAATAAGTTTTTTTCTATCTATCTCACTCAATCCTGATTGTTTTGAATGTATGTTATCTTTCAGATTATTATATTTTTCCAATTCGTCTAATATAAGTTTAAATTCATTTTCAGATATCTAGCCATCTGTTAAAGCCTTTGAAATCAAATCTTTTATACTATTCAATTTACTTTCAGCAATAGTTTTAATCTTATAATGTTTTTGTGTTTTTGCATATAATCTACGTCTAATAAGTTTAACACAAGCCCCCAAACCTCCACACACAACAGCAGCAATTTCCAAAGGCAACATAATTGGAACGGTTAAACCAACACCTGCCAAAATAACAGACATTGATATTAGAGCGGTATCAACACTATCAGTAATATTAATTCCACGTTTATATTTCTTGTATAATGCTTTGCGAGTATCCTTCTCATAAATTAACGTTTTCTCAATCTCTGATATTTTCTTTAATCTATAATTTTGTACGTCTTCACCGGACAAGTCTGGATATAAATTCGGAGCCGTTGGTTGTTTCATTTATATATATATATTTTTGAATTCAAATAGTAACGAGGCAACAGTATTAACTACAGATCCATTGTACACCAGACTAACAAAATTGATAACACTCCCAGCTTCAACCAAAAATGGAGTATCAAAATTAATATATTCTAATGTCGTTGTACATAAAGTAATTTCACACCCTATCAAAACTGCTCTATTCACCAATACACCAACTCTCGCTACACCAATTTGCCTTTCACTCGACAGGCTAATACCAGTAATATAACCACGCCTCATCACAACATAACCAACGTCTTTTTGTTTGCCGGCATTTTTCAAATGAAAACACTCCACCATAAACTAAATTACCTTTTGTTTCAGCAGTTATTGTAATAGCTGATTTCATCGTCTCGAAGCGGAGCTCTCTCCGGGATACATTATTCTTTTTAACACCGAATATACTCGGTAAAAAATTATATAATTTCTAACACACAATTAATTGGTAATCTATTGTTGTTTATCTTCTGATCGTTCTCATCACAAACCCTTATACTTAATTCCGAAATATCACCATGTGTCAATTGTTTGTATTCCGGATTATCGAAATGTGTATGAACAATATCACCAAACGCTCTATTTTCAACAGAAACAACACCAAGGATATTACTAGGAGCACCATCAAAGAAATTATAAGCACTATTTATCTGATCAAGATGAATATATAGTTGTTTATAAGGTGACAAATCTATTGTTCTGGTACCATGATGTGGGTTTTTATTATTATCAAATCTTCTCTTATTTTCAAACCCTAACGTCCGGCATAAACCTTCACTTATTTTCACTTCGGTGGGAGTGATTAAAGAAACAATACCATTTGTTTCATTTACGGATAATGTCATATTATTATTTTGTAATATATCTGCCATTTCTTGGAAACCATAATAACCATTTGTAATCTTATCGGGACGCTCACCAATTTTTTGAATATATTCATTAATTAAATTATACCAGCCTATGGTATAAGTAAAACTCTTCAATCCAATTCTCTTAGTACCACATTTGTTATCTATATATTGTTGTCAGATTATTGTCTCATCAATATTAGAAATTGTATGGTACATTTTTTAAGAATAAAAAATGATACCAAAAGAATTCAAGTATAACGATGAGGCTCATTATCCCGGTGATGGGGTATTTAACAAGAAGTCAATCAACATTATAAAACAATCTATTATCATTTCATCGTCTCAAAGGTTGGGTCCCTCCGGTCGGAACCCATTCGGATGGGAAAATCTTCAACGTAGATTTTCTAAATATATTTGAAAAATATGTTTTGCCACATGTAGCATCAAATGAGATAGTACAACGCTGGAATACAAACCTTTTATCATTTTGGCAAAACCAACTAAACTTTGCAATATGGTGCGCCACTACGGGTTGTGGTATAGATGTGAACAACCATTTGAAAGCGGGTGGGTTGACCGGATCACTATTCTTGTTTCATGTTTACTACCAAACAAGACGAATAATGTTCGAATTATATATTGCCCTACCACAAGATAAAAGCTGGAATGCTTTTAGCAGTGGTTATGACCGTGGTGTTTATGAAAGAATATGCAAAGAGTTTGATGTTGACCCCAATACAGACTGGAGACAAGGTGATGGTCTTGGAGTTATTTACACAACAAGTCATACTGCTTGGAAACGAACGGATTTTAGACATGATCATTCATCCCAACACGTTGTTAGTAGTACAGCAACCGATCTAGATTTTTCAAAAATGACATTTGGGCCGGAAGTGTCAGGTGATTCAGGTAATTCGAGATTATAACAATGAGATTGTAGTAGCCATTGATAATGAAGTGCTTGGATTGAATAATAGTGTGAATAACCAACCCATTCCACCGAAGCATCATGTAGAACTTATGGGAACCAAAACGAAGAAATGCTTACCCGAAATGAAGCTCCCTCCGTCTCGACCCGAAGGGTCGAAGGTTCCCGCGGTAGAAACGAAGAAATCCGTTAAACATAAAACTGTTCAAGGTAATAAAGAAGCAAAACAACACGAAAACAAAACAGCATTAATAGTAGGAAGTATAGCAATAGGTCTTGCTGTTATTTTAATATATACTCCCTAGCAGCCGCATACAACAGTCAATGTTCTCCAAACCAGTTAACAACCTTTCCAGTTGTTGAAAACAACCAAGCCACAATAGAACCAATAATACCAGGCAATGCTTCTGCTGCTTTTCCTGCGAGATTGGCTAATAGTTTACCAAGATTAGCTAATTGTTTTTTAATCCATTCTTTTATACCATCTTTTTGAGGAGGTTTAGGTGGTATGGTTCCACCACCACCTGTAGTAGGAATAAAAGTCTCAACAATAACACCAATATAACAATTGTAATTCCTTGTTCTCTAAATACCGTTTTAATTCTTTCGGCTAATGTAGTGTCTTCTTTTAATATTTTATGTATAGTTCCTTGATTCTATTTATTTGATTACGTAAATCATCCCTATTAATAGAAATTGCTTCCAGTCTTTCACTTCTTTCATCCTCCAAATTTCTTATTCTACTACTTATCCTCTCTATTTGGAATTCATCGTTGTCTGATTTTGCTTGTTCTAATTTACCTTTTTCTTTTGCCAAGTCTTCATCTAATGAGGTCAATTTAGCCAAATTATTTATAAGCTCTTCTCTTTTAGTAGTCATCGCTTTGAGGATACCATCCATTTCTCTCTCTGTCATATCTGTTTGTGTTCCTTGTTCGATTTGTTCATTCAGTATGATAACAGCTGGTTCTATTACTTTCACTCCAGTTTCGGCTGTATTAGGTAAATCAGTCATTTCCACATTTTCAACATCAGGTAGGTTATTTTCTACATTTTGTAAACTTGCAACAGCCTCTACTGCTAGTGGTGGTTTAGTTTTAGTTCTATAATCGGGTAAGTATAGTAAGTCTTTAATTGCATTTGCTCCACCACTACCAATTCTTTGATTCAAAGTTTTCAAGCTTGTAAAACCACCACCTCTTTTGGATTTAATTTGAATATTTCTATCTCCAACCTTTAAAAATAGTGTTTTACCATCAGGTCCAAGTTCAAAGTTTGTAACAATTAGATCAATACTAACTGATGGTTCCAATCCATACTTTTCTTTTATCAATTTGTAATATTCTTTAAGTAGAGATTGCTTCAGTTCTACTATTGTTTTTATTCTTGTATCTTCATCAAAAGGTTGGATATCCTCAATATGAGCACTTTGGTTTTGAATGGTTCTATTAAATTCATCATCCATTTCCAGATGTTCATCATAATCAGTCACAAAATTTTCATCATAATCGTCTTCGTCGTCTCGACTAAAGTCGAAGGTATCATCATATACAGGATTGCGAAATTCTGCCATTTTTATTTGTTAAAAAATATCTTTAAAAATGTCGGCTTACGGAAATAAATTAAACCCCTACAGGAAAATAAGAGAACCACGTGGTGTTAGAGGCATTCGCCAAAGTGTTGTAATAACCAATAATCCTTCAACCATTGATCAAAATCAACAATTGTTGGTGAGATTTCCTAATCTAAGTAGTAATGATGTTATTGTTCTCGGAACAGTCAGATTAGCATTTGAAATTGAACTAAACTCTAAAGATGTAAATGCAACTATATTTCAAAACATAGGAAGAACAATAATTAAGAAAACTACAATTAGAATAAGTGGAAATGAAGTTATTACCATTGATGATAGTGACATTTATCATTGTTATATCGATTTATGGAGGTCTCCAACTGAACGAGTAAATATGGCCTATCAGGGTATCGGCAAATCCAACATGTTAAAACATAGGCTTGGGGCTAAAGATGCTTCAGCGGACAAAGAAGATCAAGCTATTGCAAAAGCATATGGAAACATGTTCTGTATCCCACTAGATTTTGAATTATTGAATACCCATATGCCATTTTATCAAGCCGGTCTTGGTGATAGACTTGAATATGAACTTACATTCAATGATTATAACAAAGTAATTAAATCTACAGATACTACTTCAAGTTATACAATCAAAAATATTTGCTTAGAATTAGATACTGTTTCTGATACTGGATTTGCAAGACAAATAAGACAACAAGTCGGTGGTAAAATGGTTGTTTTATATGATAGAATACTTAGATACAGGAAAATATCTAAAAACAAATCCGATACACTCTGGAATATTAATCTAAATGTTCCGGCTAGAAGTATGAAAGGTATTCTAATGTTGTTTGAAGACCCTGAGAGAACATCAACTCAAACTTATTACAATCCCGAAATAACAAAAGTAGAAATGACAATAGAAGGAGTCCCAAATCAACTATACAGTCAAGGAATGAAAGCATATCAACAGTGGGATGAGATAAATAAATTCTTTGCTTTGAATTCAAAACAAAATAAAGAAACAAATATGGTTATAAAAGATTTATATTTCACTGATACAACATTAGAAAAATATCTAACAAACAATTATGCATTGTGGTTGGATTTACGTTCAACGGATGATAACTCACTTCACGGTTCGGGAAGAAGAATTGAAAATGCATCGGAAGGTATCACACTACAAATAACGAAAGAAGCAGGAGCTGATGAGACAATAAATGTTTATCTATTTGTTATACAAGATGCACAAATTAATTTTGAAGATGGTAGATTTAAAGAAATTAGTTATTAGCGAGCGAATGGGTCCGAAGGACCCAACCCTAAAGACGCGGGAACCTTCGACCCGGAGGGTCGAGACGAAGCGAGCGTTTTCACACTTAAAAATGGAACTACCCAAATCACCACACTGTGCAATTATTTGTTGTCAAACCGGTTGCGGAAAGACTGAATTTGTTTTAGACTTACTTGAAGTTGAATATAGAAATGTATTTATGTATATTGTTATACTTTGCCCAACGATTCAATGGAACAAGGCAAACAAAAATCGTGAGTGGATTGGTGATGTTAGAAACCCGAAAACAAAGAATGTTATAATTGTAAATCCACTAATCAAAGGTGAAGAGAAGCTACAAGAACTACTAAGAATATTCTTCAAAAAATATGCTGGTTATCCAACTCTATATATTATTGATGATTGCAGCGCTACAAAAGAATTAACAAAGAAAAAAGATATGCTGTCGGAGTTGGCTTTCTCTGGGAGACACGCCGAACAATCAGTATGGGTTATATCGCAAAGGTACAATTCAGTTTTGAAAGATTTAAGAGAACAAACAAAATGGTTATGTATATTCTACACCAAGGACAGAGATAGTTTTGAAAATTGTTTGCGAGAGAATGATGTTATTCCCACATTGGAAGAACGACAAAGAATAAAGGAAGAATTAAAAAAAAGATGCATCGTAAATTGATTTTGAAAACTGACCAACCTACCGATTATTGGGTGGTTGATTAAGCGAAGCCTTTGAACCCTTGGGTTCAAGACGAAGCAATGCTTTAGTAATGCTTAAGTAATGCTTAAGTAATGCTTTAGTAATGCTTAAAAATATACCTATAAAAATGGATGCTGAAGAATTGCTTAAGGAAAGTGATCGAGGCGAAGGTTCCCCCGGTCAAAATATTGAAACAAAACGTGAAAGATTATCAGCTATTGTAGCCGGTGGAGGAAGTAAACAATATCTTGGTAAAGACTTACAAATGTCAGATATTGATACAATGACACCAGAACAAATAAATAAACTATTCCGCAGATATGAAGCTAGATTGGGAGCAAGTATGACAGATACATTGGGAAACTCTTTTATTAATTTATATGTTATGGGTGTATCAAAATATTTTAATATTGTTAATCCGTTAAAACTAAAACAAGATTTAGAAGAAGAACCATTTATCAATCATGCTTTTACCAGTACATGTTGTGAATTGTATTATAGATATGGAATGTATCTTGCTCCTTTTACAGCTATGCTAACAACAACAAAACATATCGTATCTGGCCCGGAAGCGAATAGGTCCAAGACGGGGGAACCTTCGGGTCGGAACGAAGAAAAAAGTTAAAATATTACTATATAAAAAGATGAGTGAAAATATTACGAGCGAAGCGAGTCTACAACAATCGCTGCGCGAAGCCTTTGAACCCAAGACGGAAAAAACGAAAAACCCAAAAAGAGTATTAGCAGGTAAAAAAGGCGCTGAAGCAAAAAAAAATGAAAGCTGAATTAAAAATAAAAGAAATTGAAGCAATGAAGAAAGAAAACATACAATTAAAATCGGCGAGCGAAGCGAAGCCAACGGTTCGGGACGAGGCGAGCCCAATAACAAAAGATGAAATTCAACATGTAAATATATTGGAAAGTTTGAATTCGAAAAATTATATACCTTTATATCTAATCGGGGTTGTCGTATTGGGAACATATATATATAAACATCATCAACCCGCGATTCAGCAACAACCCGTGAAGAAAGAAATCGGACGTGTCCAAGACGAAATCGACCCATTTGAATTTAGCTAAATTTAATATATAAAAATGACCACACAAATAGACGGAAAACAAATAGTAAACATGTTATATCATTCGGGAGTGGTAAGTATATTAACAGTTGGGTATTCGGAACTAGGTAGAAAAATATTTAGAAGACCACCTCCAAAAGTAGATTTTAATATGACGGATATTGGAATGTTGACTATTGATATATTACTCGCAATGTCAACAAAAGATATGTTAGTTAAACAGGGTTTTATACCCGCTGATATTATGAAATAAGCGAGCGAAGCGAGCGTTTTCTCTTTAAGCTTCGATTTTATTTTTTTAAGTATGAAAACGCTCACTACGTTCGCCTTAAAAAATGGCAAGTGCGGTGGCAATGATGGTTGGTGGGGCAGTTGTGAATGCGTTAGCCTTTTCCGGTAGTAATTATTTATTTTCACATATGGGTAGAAATAGTGATGAAGAGAGAAAAAGACATGATAAGGCAATGGAACAATTAGAAGAAGCCCGGGTTGCATGGAATGAAAAAAGAACACAAAGATTAGATTTTATTAATGAACAACTGAAAAAGGAACATCATGCTATGGATGAATTTGATAACGCCGATACGGCAATGAAGAATTATTATTATATTACCGGTAAACAATTGCCGGCTTTACCTCAGAAACCTACATAAAGTGATTTTTATACTCCTTCCGAAGACCAGAAGAATAGAGAGATTGCATTTGTTGTTGGTGGCATGGCATTAACTGGATTTATTGCATGGAAGTTAAAGAATTATATAAAATAAAAAGATCTATAACCATATGGTAAAGTATCTATTCCATTATCATATATATATCTTTTATCATCATATGGTACTATACTTTTTTTATTAACTTCATTAATATACATATTATGTTTTTTTGAATTCATTGTATACATTTTATTCATTTTAGTTTTACTATTAAATAGACAATCTTTATAATCATTAAATTTAATATCTTTCTTTATTGTAGTTTTTCCAATTCCTTTTATTTTTTTTTGATCGTATATATTTTGATTACTCGGATCTATGTATGTAAAAGAATATGCTTTACTTCTTAGTTAAACGATTTCATTCATAATTTTCCCATTAAGTTCATCTTTAAATTTCCCTATTGTTTTTTTTATTTTCTGTTGAATAAAGTGGATGATCTTCGGGATAATCCAATGTATCTAGATAATTTTGTATTTGTTTTAGATCTTCACAAACATCTTTGGTTTTAATTGATAAGAAGATACTATCGGTATTATGAACAATCAAAGGAAATCCACAATTAAAATCTTCAGTTTCCGTAGATAAATCATATACTATTCTTTTTTGTTTTCCCAATGGTATTATCTTTTTTACATTAGCAGCTTGTTTTTTTTGTAGTTATGTTCAACGCAAATATATTTGGTTTATCTTCTCTTGTGTTAATATTAGTATCATATCCTAGAGATGTTATAAGATAATGTAAACACGAAAATGTAATTTTGGATTTTTGTGAAAAACAAAATATCTGATCCTTTCCCTTCTTATAACCATCTCCTTGGTAAAATCCTCTAAAAAAGAATAATTTATAATTATAACCTTTATTAAGAATTTTATATGGAATATATTTTTCTTTTTTATCAGTATAAAATCTTTCAAATTTTTCTGCCATTACTTTAATAGTTCCTTTCGGAACAATTCTATATATATAAGATGATCTCATACAATCTATTATTTTAAAATCAGTTGGGTATATTTCTCTACAATATTCTAAACATTTATTTAAAAGATTTAAATCTTGATTACTTAAATTCCAAGAATATTTAGTTTGATAAATTCCGCTACTTCCGTCTGCTAAAAAGTAACCTTCAATAAAAGCTTTTTTCTCTTCCAAAGTTGTTGGTTCTAATTTTAAGAAATCTTTTTTAAAGGAGGATTTAAATTGTCTTTATAATTATCATTAAATAAAAGATTTGTACCAAATATTAAATCTTTAGGTTTAATAATTTCATTATTGTCTTTAATTAAAGAATGATCCTCGGTAACATCAACAAATCCTAATGATGTGACAACTCTAAACATTTCTTTATCTGTTTCATGTTTAATTATAGTTTTTATTTTAGATAATCCTTTACTTGTCCAAAGTTCAATATTATTTGGTTTATAATAAAATTTACTATTTGAATATTCATATTCATCGGTAATATCTTCTATTTTATCAATATATATTTTATTTTTGTATCTTAGTATTAATGGAGTATCACCCAAAACCGAATCTGAAGCAACAAGTTCATTTTTTTCCCATAATGTATTTATAACATTATAGTAAAAGTCATACATTAATTGTTTTGAGTAATCCAATATAGCCTGTCCTAAATAAATAGGTTTATTAAATTTAACAGAAGTAACATTATTTTCAATTGCAACAAAGTTATCATTAAATATTATTGAGTCTTTAAAATTTGGTTTGTTTATATATTTTTTTACTTCTTCTCTATTAGTAGATAATATGATCTCACTTCTTCCTCTGATATTTTCTAATGTCTTTCCATAGAAACTATTATTTATTAATTTCCAAAGATCTTTTTCAAAATCACATTTTGCTTTCTTTCTTTGTTCAGAGTTAAAATCAATATATTTGGCTAACCAATCAGATCCTTTAAAAGAAATTGTTCTATATACCTTTGTAACTTTCATACCTAGTTCAATATAATCTTTTAAGATAGCATGGTGAACGATATATTTCTTTTTATCATATAATGTTCAGATTAGTTTTTCTTCTTTACTTACTGGTTTATCTCCTAATAAATTTAATTGATAATCAGATAATTCTTTATTTACTTTCATCTTTTCTGGTGCTAATGGATAGTTTCTAGTTTTAAATTTACAATTATTTGGATATTCTAAATCACATTCAATCAAACATCCTCTTCCCTTCGTCTCGGACCTTCGTCTCGACCCCCGGGTCGAAGGTTCCCGCGGTCCGTAGGTTCCCCAATAATATTTTTATAATAATCAGGATTTTTCTCCCATTTAAAATCTTTAGTTGGTAAAGTTTGTGACATTGCCCAACCATATAAATTATTAGCATCTAAGTATAATAAATATTTTTCTTCAAAGAATTCATTCAAGTTTCCACCATTCTTTATTATTTCTAAACATTGTTTCTTTTCATTTTCATCCAATATTCTATTTCCATCACCATGATAGTTAGGTGTATACTTATTAAAAGCTTTTACATGTCTTGGTCCCAAACAACCAGAAAAACCACCTCTATTACCTTTCTCACACATTTGTAACATATTAACATCAGTTAATAATTCTAATTCTATTTCCGTATACTTTAAACCACATTGCCATGTTAAACCAGGGGCAGAATAACAATAACATGGATCTATTTTATGATATTCCAAAAAGAAATTTCTAAATTTTTCAAATGAATCAACCAAGATAAGAACATCTGTTTTAAGATATAAATTATGATAGTCCAATAAAATTTTACGATTATCATGTTTCCAGACTCTCCGTGCATGTTTATACTCTTCTTCTGTAATTGTTTTTGGGTTAATGTTGAATAAAATTCTTTAATATCCGGTAATTTCTCATCTTTTAATTTTTTTATTGAATCTATGTATTCATATGGATAGAATCCTTTTTGTTTTAGTAGAGAAATATTTCCACTGAACTCTTTTTCTAAAATAGGAAAATCATCCATTGATTAAGCAATACCTGATAAGCCTTTTAACATAAATCTATATGAATCTAGGAATCTTAATTTTTTATAATATGTTCCATCTTCTATAGAAATATATTCTTCTGAGTTTTTAGAAAGAAGTTTTACTTTATTATATTCATCTTCGTATTTCATTTATTCTTCAATTAAAAAGTGGACATCATAATTTGATCCATTATGAAAAAATACAGGAATTAATTTTGATGATTTACCTTCTTTAGTATTACAAGACTGACATGCTGCCCCACTATATTTACCCGAAAGATGATTATGTTCCCTTATTTTCGTCCGAGTTTTCAACTCGGGAGATTCAGAAAACTCAACTCCACACATATAACATTTAGTTGCTTCTTGAAATTCTTCTTCTTCGTATGTATTTAATTTTGTTTTTTTACATTCATTAAGGTATATATTATAATTTATTTTTTTGAATATCTTCATTACTTTTTCCACATATTTTTCTACCGCATCAACACCAACATAAGAAAAGTATTGTGATTTATATATTTGTGGATAATCCGATTTAACATATATGCCATAACTATTTATTTCTTGTTTATATATTGGGTTTATATATGATTCATTAGGATTTGGTTGAGATGTTTTTATAGGAATATTGTTTGATTCAAAATCAGAATAGATAACAAATGGTAATTTATTTTTAAAATGATAATTTTTATATTTAAGAATATTTTTCTCCGGTTTTGGCATTATAACATTACAAGGATTATGATTTAAACATATTTTTTTTATGTTTTATTAGTGTTTCTTCTCTTCGAAATCCTTGTAAACAATTTCTACATTTAAATTGTTTATTATCATTCTTATTATCATACATGAAACTATTTAAATCTTTAATTAAACAATAATGTGTATTTTCATATCTTTCAATATATAAAAGATCAATAGGTGGACGATCAACTATATTTGAAATAAAAACCGGATGTAAAGATTGTTTATTTTTTTTGGTTATCTAACGCAAATACGTTGATACTTAGATTATTTTGTTTCTCTACTTTTGGAATATCTTTTATTGATACAGGATATTCAATTCCTTTCATATTAATTTTATTTTCATATTCTTTACATTTAGTTACCCTTTGTTTGTGGTCAGAAGCGGGATATAACTTTGCCAATATGGACCAAAGAAAACATTTATTATCATTTTTATTTTGAACATTAATAATATTAATTGATTTAAATTGAAGAGGAATATAAGATGAAGCTTTCTGAACATCATATTTATATTGTTTTATTTTTACACTTTTAATATTTCTGAAAACAAACCCAGATTCTCTTTCTTGAAATTTATCCACCCAAGCTTTAAATTCATCTATCAGACTTTCGTAGAATTTGGATAAATTATTTTGTGTTAGGACAATTTGAACGGGATGAGAGTAATGACTTTCTATTATATCAAATGCTATAGGAGTTGAAAATTCACTCGTTATTATTATTTTTATTTTCAAAGGAAATTGATTTATAACTATTTTATCTTTTAATAAGTTTATATATTTGGTTATATCGTATTCATCTATATCATCAATATCAGTTTCAGTAATAAGATCTTTAAACGATTTTTTGAGGGTCATTTTATTAGAGAACATTTTTAATTATGTGCATATTTTATGATAATTAGGATTTCTTAACATAAACTCTTGAAACGCTTTTTTATATTTTTCTTTATTATTTTGCTAGTGCTGTTGTTTGTTAGGTTTCCTGCAAAGTTTACATGCAGAACTAACACCAAATGGTTTGGTATGATCTTTATCATATTCATATAAATATTTATATTCATTACACTTTGTACAAATTTTTCCCACGCTCATTTTTTAAGAAATCAATTTTTATTATATAAAAATGGAACACCGAAGCGCCGCCTTTGAACCCAAGGGGTTCAAGACGAAAATATATTGTTTACGTTGTAAAAAACATACTGAAAATGATTCAGTAGAGCAAGTAGCAATATCTAATAATAGACAAATGTTAAAAGCTAAATGTTCTGAGTGTGGATAAAAAAAAATAGATTTATAGTGGTCTAACAAATAAATTTGCAGATGATTTACATCACATAGTTATAAAATCTTTTCCTAAAAGACGTGTTCATGTTCATTCAATAGATCAAACATGGGCGGTTGATTTGGTAGATATGCAACAATATTCAAAACAAAATAAGCATTATAAATATTTATTAGCTGTTATAGATGTTTTTAGTAAATATGGTTGGTTGATTCCTTTAAAAAATAAAACAGGTGCAACAGTAAGTGAAGCATTTAAAACATTATTTAATGAAAGAAAACCAATATATATTTGGTCGGACAAAGGTTCTGAATTTTATAATCGACAAGTAAAACAATTGTTAAAAGATAATACCATAAAGTTATATTCAACTGAGAATGAAGAAAAATCTAGTGTTGTGGAACGCTGGAAAGGAACAATGAAACAACACATGTTTAAATATTTTACCGCTCATGAAACTACGAAATATTATGATATATTAGATGAATTAGTTAAAAATTATAACAATACAGTTCATTCCTCAATTAAAATGACACCTATTGAAGCAAGTAAATTAGAAAATGAATTAACGGTGCACGAAAATTTATATCCAGAAGAAGAAAAGGAAACCAAAAAAACTAAATTCAAAGTTGGGGATAGGGTAAGAATAACAAAAAGAAAGATAAATTTGAAAAGGTTTATACTACTCGTTGGACTAGAGAAATATTTATAATTGAAGAAGTTTTAAATACTGATCCTGTTACTTACAAGATAAAAGATTTAAAAGATGAAGAAATTAAAGGTAGTTTTTATGAACAAGAATTACAGATTACCGAGTTTTAAAGGTACACTATAAATTGGAAAACCACAACTCTGTCTATTTATATGCATGCTATAAATATATTGGAAATCAATAACGCAATAGCATATTTTTAAATGTTGTCGTTATTTCTTATTCAATTAAAAACATGCAATAAATAAAATACAATAAATACTTTAGTATAATAATTTATATAAATATCTCATGTAATTAAATTGTATTAATTTAATCACATGAAAATCCACATAATATGCATATTTAAAACCCTACTTTTGGTAATGTGTGTGTATGAAGAGTATATAAACGAAAACGAAAATTTTCTTATTTGACTGTAGCCAGTACACGTTATGGGCCGAAGTCCGGTATGACGCGCTTTCGTTCGTTTAAGGGCAGCCGCGGGCTGAGTATGACACTTTCCGGTCTGTCTAATGGTAGCTGCCAGGTAATACCTCTAATGCGATTGATTATGGACCCTATGGCTTGTGCACATAAAAGATTCTTTACCATGGAGTTGGTAATCAATCGCATAGCAATTTGCCTTACCTCGTTCGTAGCTCTGTTTCGTTTCGAGAGCTATGGGGTTGTGGGGTTTAAGGTGATTTGTGGAGGTTAATACTGGTGGTGAGCCGACAGGTTGGAGGGATTAAGAAAGGTCTGGGGGTGAGCCTACGGATGAGAGCGCTTAAGAAAGACTGAAGTTCACCCCAGCACTGGGCGTGCACGTGAAAGAATCTACCCAGTGTTGGGGTTAAACGTAATGTAGTACCGGTGGCGGTTTTTGCTGTTTTTTTTCTATGCGAAGCGAAGCCTTTGAACCCAAGGGTTCAAGACGAAGAAATTAAAGGTGAACGAGTTTTGATTTTTACCTATAAAAAATGAGCATCTTTGGAATCAAGAAACAGAAACGGAAGGAAGATATTGAAATTTTATTGAATCGTGTTCATAATCTATATAATAAAATAAAACCCGCCGCCGACCTTGAGGCAAGAATATCAAAATTTCAACAAGATGTTCACGATAACAGAAGTGGAATAATGAATCAAATAAACGTACAAAATGATCGCTATAATGATTTACAAGAGAGATTTAGAAAACTAACAATAAATAATCATTCATTGCACAACATTATTGAACAGATACGGATCAAAACTTATCTCATCACAATAACAGCAGAATCAAAAGGTGCACTCACAAAGAACGAAGTTTTCTCACAAGGGAACGGATGTAAAACTAATTATGTTGGCTATGTCATGATGCGTCGGGGTCGAATATTAGGAATCGGCCTTTCAAGTAAGAAGCGGAGTGGCGAGGTGATGGTGGGTATATCTATAAATGGGGTACTATTGGAAGGCTGCGAAATTACACTTAATTCAACCTTGAGGACGCATGATAATTTCCAAAAGCCTTTTGAAGTTGAAATTTCAAGTGTTATTAACTTTGTTTGCTTGAAAGGAAATGCAACAACGGAATGCACCGTAGCGTAACTGTTGATCGAATTATATTAATCGACCGCGGGAACCTCCGAATTGGCTCGAAGAGCCCAGCCTAAAAGACGCGGGAATCCTAACTAGAAATTTTTCGGGTATTGAAATATTTCTAATTTTCCCACCCTAAAATATTATTATTTTCTCATTCCCCAAACCCCAGCGGCTAAAAGGTGACAATTTAGGGGGTATAACGGTGTAAGTATTTTAAAATTCCCAAACCCCACATGTTAATATATTTTTATTTTATCATTTTCTCCAAACCCAGCAGCTAAAAGGTGACATTTTAGGGGGTATAACATTTTTTAAAAAAAATTTCATGCTTGTGTGTTAGACCCGCCTGTGTCTCTCTCTTTTTTAGGGGTTGGGGCAAATAGTATAGTAAGTTTGACCCCAAAAAGTATCAATTTTTAACTTTTTGGATATTGGGGAATAGGGTATTTTGGTATGGGATATATAGGTATTTTGGTATGGAGGTATGTTATTTGATTTTCAAAAAACAATGTTTGCATGGTTTCTTGTTTAAAATCTTTAAGTTTGACCTCAAAAAGTATCAATTTTCAACTTTAGGCAAGTAGTATAGTATATGGACTGGTCTAGGTTGGTGGAGGAGGGGGGGTGGCCTAGACCGGTCCATATACTATACTACTAGCGAATAAACTGTACATGGGTGATAAATTTAATCCCGATGAACCTTCCAAGTGTATAACTTATTTGGACGCCAACAACTTGTACGTGTGGGCGAGTGGGCGATGAGTAAACCGCTACCGACGAACAGATTTAAATGGATGGGTGAAACCGAATTGGGCAATCGGCGAAATATATCTTGTATTTTAGAGGTTGATTTGGAATACCCGAAAGAGTTGCACAATTTACACGATTATCCTCTGGCACCGGAAAATTTAACGATAGACAAAATCCCGAATTTAAACGATAAAAAGAAATACGTGGTTCATCACGAAAGTTTAAAACAGTACGAGCGCTTGGGGTTGAAAATTATAAAAATTCACGGGGGAATAAAATTCGAAGAAAGCGCGTGGATGAAAATATATATCGATTTGAATACGGGTCTCAGAGCTAAGGCGACGAAAGAATTTGACAAGGATTTCTTCAAACTCATGAATAATAGCGTTTTCGGAAAAACGATGGAAAATATTAGAAACAGAACGGATATCACGTTGGTTACGAATAGAACGAAAGCGGAAAAAATGGCGGCGAAACCAAATTACAACGGGAATACAATCTTTGACGAGAATCTCATAGCGATACATTTGAAAAAGACTAAATTGAGGTTCAATAAGCCGGTTTATCTCTGTTTGTTTATCCTTGATTTGAGTAAAACGCTAATGTACGATTTCCGTTACGGCTATATCAAACCGAAATATAAGGATAAAATTAAAGTGTTGTTTACGGACACGGACAGTTTAATGTACGAAATCGAAACGAAAGATTTTTACGAGGACATTTCCGTAGACGCGAAAAATAATTCGACACGAGCAATCACCCGTCTTGTATCGAAACGGGGTTGGACAAAAAAGTACTTGGCGTGTTTAAAGACGAAGCGGGCGGAGAAATTATACAAGAGTTTGTCGGGCTTAGAGCTAAATTATACGCCCTTAATATATATACGGGGGAGGAAGAGAAAAAATGCAAGAGGATAAAAAAAACCTGTTGTGAAAAAGAGTATTCGGTTCGAAGATTATAAAACATGTTTGATTACGGGTGCGGAGAAATTGAGAAGGATGAATATCATCAGACGTCACACACACGAAGTGCACACGGAGGAAGTGAACAAGCTCACGTTGAGTCGTGAAGATGATGAAAGGATAATTTTACCGGACAGGATTCACACGTTTGCCATAGGACATAAAAATAGTTAACTATTAAAAAAGAAATATGAGTATCTTGGTTGGGAAAGTGATTTTACCGAATAAACCGCTTAACATTTTCGTATTGATGGACGCGGTCAAGAAATTAATAATGCCCAATTTTAGAGGCGTATTTATGCGTGATCAACGGCCAAGA
Organism: Lutraria rhynchaena; assembly: GCA_008271625.1. Lineage (NCBI taxonomy): Eukaryota > Metazoa > Mollusca > Bivalvia > Venerida > Mactridae > Lutraria > Lutraria rhynchaena. Next base: position 106,047 of record VIBL01000361.1, on the reverse strand, counting down.
CGACCGTTTAAAAACGGATGCGGGATATTAACTCTGTATGACTCGAATCCGGATGATGAAATAGGGTCTTTAAACGCCGGAGGTACGCATTGGGTTTGTTGGTATAAAAAAGGAAACGATAAATATTATTTCGACGGTTACGGAATACAACCTCCCTCGGAATTAAAAAACTATCTATGCGGTCATTTATGTTTGTAAGTTTTAAAAGAACTAAAATAAATTTACGCGTATATAAATTGCCTGTTGATAAATTTGGCCGGATGCCTAAATATAAATTGGGGACATTGAACGGAAATTAATGGGGGTGAAAAATCTTAAAAAGGAGTTGGAAACGTACATTGTCGAGAAAGAGCTGGAACGGGTGAAGGTAGAGATCATAAGAACCACCATTGCAGCGGTAAAAGAGCATATGTGGTATCAAACACGGCAGGATAGAATATTGTGGATGCAGTTTGGTATTCACGAATACTTACTGACTGAAATTGAGAAGAATTTGGTGACGGATTATAAAAGTATCAAAGATATAATTAGAGGGAAAAGAGGGTTTTGTTGATGAGATAGTAGAAGAATTTAAAAGATATCAGTCAATACGCATCGTGTCTGATATAAAAAATATCGTGCAACGTGCTTCGATACAGGTAAAGATAAAATTTGATGCAAACCACAGCAGAAAATTTTCCGAAATTAGACAAATAAATATATTGATTATGAAAATATAATAGAATACCCTTTTAGGACTGAATCATACACGCACAAAGAAGAATATCTCCTTAAAAAGTCGGGGAATTACACGCTCGACATTGATTTGACACACACAAATAGTATAATTGGGTGGAAAATGATTCAATCACGTTGGATTCGAAAAAAAAAATAGCGAAGAAAGATTTGGCGGTAGAAAGATTTATCAGAGATGGAGATTTGATATTACAGAAGAAAATGATTTTTTTCTATAAAACCCAAGAAATGATTAAATCAATTGTAATTACAGAAAATGGATACTTAAGGTTGTACTTCAAACCATCTATTGGTGTCTCCCGTTGGGTTGGAGAAAGGAATTAAAGTAAATTCGCGTATATAAAAATGCCTGTTTATAAATTTGGGCGAATGCCGAAAACTCACGTTTCAGATAAATAACAACTTCCTGAAAAGGGGGGCAATCGATATGTTTGGAAACAAGATTATGAATTTTGGCACCCCCATGGATGGGAGTGATGCGGCGAGCAAGGCCTTTGTGATAAAACGGGGAAACAAGATGGTGCGAGATTACGGTCTAGATAAACAAAAACGTGAAATGAGAGAGATAAAAGAGTCATTGAATGACATCGAAGATGAAATGGAAGGGAAATTAAAGGACGATTTCGAAAAGGGGGTTGAAAATCTTAAAAAGGAGTTGGAAACGTACGTAGATGAGAAAGAGCTAAATCCAATTTTCGAAAATATAAAGATTGACGTTGGTAAAGCCGTCTTAGGAAATAATACCAAAATTTTGCAACTAGAATCGGATATGGAAATTCTTAAAAACAATCAATTGAATACTCTCTTGTTTTCGCTCGACGTTAGTGCGATATCATAATTAATATGAGGCAAAGACCGGATAATCGAGTTGTTATCACCAATAATAAAAATAAACGATACAACTTTTTCACATCGGCCTTTGTTAAATATAAATACTATTTAGAATAATAGAATAATGTGGTAGAGCACCCTGTTATTGTAGGTGATGAACATCTGTACGGTACAGAACACTGGCTCCTTAAAAAGCCGGTTGTTCACACACTCGACATTAATTTGTCGTACACCAAAACTAAATCTACGGAAAAACAACGATTATTACACGTGGACCTTGGTAGAGAGGAGACAAAAATATTTTGGGATCGCCTCGAAACGTAAAAAAGAAGGATTAATAAAATGTGGACATTTAATATTAATTATCCAGACACTAGGATAGGATTATACTCTTTAATGTATGATGAATTTAAATTTACCGCTAAAGGACTCATAAGGTAGTATTATAAACCTTTCTAATTGGGAAACTGTGAGAGTATATTATTATTCGCAATAATATAATCAGTCAATTTCAATTTCGTATTTATTTTTGTAGATTCTTCCATTAAAGCTTTTTTCCATTTGTCGGACCCACTTTTTAGGTATTTTCCCGCAGAGTATAAAGATGGAAAAGTTATCTCTTCCTCAGGTTCTATATCTTTAAAAATAACTCGAGTTGGATTCTTCCTTATTGATCTCAAATAATGAAATCTCGGATTAGGATCTATCGTTTTTATTTTCTTTTCTTCCGGTCTCGAGATTATATCTCTCTCAACCAATACTTTTATTAATTCGGGTTCATTCATTAACGAATACCCGCAAATATTATTTTCCTTGGCCAATTCTTTAAGTTCTGGCAAATAATAAAACATCTTTTTTATAGAAATTATTTTTTAACTATCTTTCGTTGTTCGCATCATTTTTAATAGGTCGCGAAAATGCAGGGAATTTTGTGGATGTTGAACACCGACGCACGAATTCTCATCCATTTTGCGTTGTTCGAAATCATTTTCAATGGGCCGCAAAAATGCAGGATTTTATTGTTTAATACCAACGAACGAATATCGACGCAAATCGGGTTGTTTATCGTACATTTTTTAATGTAAAAAAAATATTTTTAAACTAACCGTAAACCACGCTCATCTTGTTTCCGTCGGATTTAAAATTGAGCAGCTTGTCACTGATTACAACGGCGAAAGCTTCCGTACCCGCCGGCACTGGATATCGGTGACCGAATGCTTTATTCTCTAACTCTGTTTGCTTACGTCAAACACAAACAGCGGGTAAAGGGTCTTGTAATCGGGCGGAGTGATGTTGGGATTAGATATTAATTCGTCCATACCGTAAAATTTCGACCTGAATGCAGCGGCATCTCCGTAAGCGCGGGCGAATTTATATTGGCCGAAGTTGATAGTCAACTTAAAAAGGTTAACCTTACTGGCATCCACCGCATTAGCTCTAAAGATTTGTTTCATACCGTACAGAGTCTTATCGCAATCTTCGCAAAATCCAAAAAATGTGTTTTAACGGAACTTAACTCTAAAACCAAATGTGCCCTTTGGATCCGGTTGAATAATTTGATAATCTTGACGAACATTAAATCCGGTATTGTTACCTCTATGAGCGGCGGGGTTTGTGTCTTTTAACCACAATTGATTTAGACCTTACGATTTGGAGAAATCGTCCGGGTATTTCAACAGTCCCAATATCGTACTAGATTGATCCGGATGAAAAACGGTTTCGATCTCTTGACTGGAAAGTTGATACTTGATGTTGTTCCATCGGCTTTCGTCAACCTTCCTTCACCGATATAAAAAAAATTAAATAAGCTAGAGCTGCGCGAAAGATTAATCCATGTTGTCAAACACCCTCTTGAGCTTGACGGTCGTTCAGTTCGAGTTTGAACTTTTGTTACCGTAAATCTTGTTTCCGTATACCAACGTTACCGGTTTGTAGCCGAATTCATCTAAATACATGTTCACATCCATTTCTGTCATTTTCATCAGGTTTATTTTCTCGTCGGTTAGTTTCACGGTCACTATTTGGTATCCGTAATCCGTTTCTCGGATTTCTAGAATTTCGGAGTCATCCTATTCAAAATGAGCTTTCTTGACGAAAATCCTGGCAGAGTTGTACTTTTCGTAAACGTGACGCGTAAATTTAAGATCTGTCATTTTTCATAAAAGATTTTATTTCCTTTAAGTCCGTTTATTAAATTCTCGAACTAAATCTTGAATGGCAATGACACTTCCGTCAATCAACGAATTGATTAACATTGGATCGGATGGTTGGGGACCCGTTATAATATGCTTTTGTAGAATTGATTGAGATTATGGTGTAAGGGCTTTAGCCCCCAGCCTGGTCCGGTTCAAAAACCCTTTAACGAACTTCTTCCCAGCGGCGTCTAGAGCTTTGTTTCCAGCTTCTTTAACAGCGCGCTCGGCTGCTGATTTCCCGCGTCAAAATCCGCCTTTGCCGCCGCCTTTGCCGTACTGCTGGTAAACAAGTTGGCGAAAAAGTCAAATATACCGCTTCCACCGTATCTGTATTGTCTTGTAAAGCCGAGGTTCTTCGGAACTAACATTTGCTTTTATATAATAGATACTAATTTTTTATGTTGGTCCTCATTTAACACATTTGCCTCACGAGTTCGTCGCAGATAGAAATCTGCTCATTTCTAACACCCGTGTTGCCCGCCTTTTTACTCGCCATTAACAAGTCTAGTCTTTCGAGTAATGCGTTGGGGTCTATACTGCTTCCTTCGTAAAGATATTTGTTTGCCCAAATTGGCGCAATAATATTTTTTCCATTTAGCCCCTTGCTAGCCTTTGGACGTTTAGTTTCGGGATCATTTTTTCGAAAAATGGCATTCGTTTTTAGCAGCAGCTCGCCGTAATTACCACGATCCTCACAGGCGTATATGCTTTTATCCGGATTTTTAGTCACGAGGAGCTCCCATAACCCCGGCGTTCCCGGATATTCTTCACCGTTTACAATTATATTATCGTCTTCAATGGTAACGGGTTTATAACCTATGTAAAATTTACCACCCTTATTGTAAAGACCAAACATTTTATCAGTCTCGATAGATTTACCAGGAAATATTCTTAAGTATTCTTCCGTAATTGGTCCCAAAACCTGCGTACCGGGCCCTTCTAAACCCCCATGACTCCAGGACCACCAATAGCAGGGATTGGCTGTACATTTTCCCTTATTTCTTCGACGGTGCTCTTCTGCACATCAGTAATCAGTTTAAAAATTTTACCGAAATTTTCTTGTAAATTTTGCTCACCCATCTTTGTTTTGTTGCGAGATATTCTTTCACTATTAATTCTCTTTTCTCGGGATCCGTAATCCGTAGAAACGACATCTTTTTTTAAAAATGATAAAATAGTTTTTATCATAGTTTTCAACTCAGTTTTTAACACAATTTTCAACATCAGTTTTTAATATATTTTTTCCTCGTTGTTCGTCTTACTTCTTCTTTCTTCGTGTAGTATTTATCCAATTCTAAGAATATAAGTTGAAACTCCTCATCGATAACTTTATTATCATTTAATGCTTTTGAGATATACGAAGAAATGGTATTTAGTTTTGTTGATGCAAGCATTATTTTTTCGTGTTTTTCGGCTTTGGCTGAAAACCTTTTGCTGAGGTATTTTCCCACGGTGCTCGATGTTCCATGCACCGCCGCGGCGTTTCCCGTAACAACAACGACTGGCACCGCCACTATCGTAGATAAAAGAACAACTCCCCCCGACGGCAAGCCCCATTGAAGTGAAAGTAAGTGTCGTGTCAACACTTCTTTCGCACTCAATGATACTTTTGCTAAGCTGCATCCGTTTTGTCTCCACTTCCATAAGAGTCCTTTGAACCTCATTATTTCTTTGTAATCTAAACTCTTGCGATTCCATCCTTTTTAAATATACGCGGATTTTTTTTTATTATTAGAACATCCTCAAGATTGGGATATTTTTAAACGGAATGTTTATAATTCTCCTTCTTTTTTTCAAATAAAAACCGTCACCAACTGCCCCAAACCCAGAGCCGTACGTTGGTTTTAGATAAAGCCCTTCACCGTCCGTTTCTACTTGACAAAAGCATCCTCCCTTTTTGAGATACAACCCCGAGCCAATAGCTTTTTGAGCGACTGCACTGGCTAAACCCGATAATGCGCCCACACCGAGAGCCGGCAATATCTTGCCTGTTATCAGGGGTAAATCTCTGGCAGCCAAGCCACCCGACAAGCCGAGAAAACCACCTCCAATTTCATATTATGCGCTAGCTGCGCCTTGCTCATTTTAATCGTTAATCCTATCCCATCTATGTACGCTCGTTTTATTTTATTCGCTTGCGTTTTGTTAATTGGGATGATATCCTCACCAGTAAGATCTTCCCTACTTAAACGTATACTCGTGGTAGTGCCAGCTCGTATGGCTCATTGTATTTTATCTTTCTGCCATTCGGAAATAGTAACTTTTACATTTATATAACTCATGTTTTTTTATATTCAACACGAATTTTTAAATTTCTCTAATATGAAGTCTAATCGTCACATTTTCTCCTCTCAAGTTAAGCGGAACGCCATTTTGATCGGTAAGACTCGTTTCGAGGCTATGTATTGTATCCAAAGTTATAAGTAGGTGAACCAAATTGGCGGGAGTTTCAACTATTTTATAACCCGGACTCACGTTGGGAAAAAGCTGTAGATTGTATTTTGCGCGGTGCCATTTACGTAACTGCCCAAAGTAATATCTATATTAACGGGTATGGTGTTTGTACTGAGGATATCGACTACGTTTTCAGATTCACGAATCCCGGATGAATGTTGGAATGAAACCCTAATACTTTACCTATGGAATTTAGGTGATTAAAATCGAAAATTAAATTGTCTCTTATCTCTACGTTAGATTTGAGAGTATTGGGATTTGCCGAAGTTGTCATGTAGTCTTGGTCAAAATGGCCGTTCACCCTCATCTGTTCTTGTGGGAATTTATTTATATCGGTTATGTCATATCTTCCCCCGGGTAGCGCGAACGTCCACCAGTTTATGCCCTTATTGGGGAATATTTAAAATGATTGTTCTCGTCCGTAATATTCGGGAAAGAATAATACGTCTCCAGATTAACGAGCGCAATTTCGTACTTTTTCGTTTTATCGAGTTGTATCGGCGGATTAAACCTCGTTTTAAACCGAGTCTGCAATCTGAAACAAATTTTTAGGTCCTGTATTTTTAGCGATAGTTTCCAACAATTGTTTTTTATATATACCGCAATTTCTTCGCGCATACTAAAGAACTTAATATTTCGTCTTTGGTTAATTTCTCTTTAAAAGCTTTATTTAAAATACGATACTCGGGTTGAAATAAATTCTTTCCGAAAACCTTAAGTTTATTATAGTCTAACCATCCCGGCGGAAGTAAGAGGTTGAGTAATAGGGTAGTTTTGCCGCAGCCGGATTTTCCGACGATCAACCCCCAATGCTTTTAGGTAAAGAGGGATGATTGTTTCGCTCGGTCGTTATATTCCAAGATAGATCTTTAATGTCCATTTTTACATACTATTAAAAATTTTAAATAATATATAGAAAAAGATGTATTGCGTTAAGTGTAAAAAAAGTTACCGAAACCCTCAATATAGAGGATATTGTTTCAAAAAATAATAGACCCATGAAACGAGGAAAATGTAAAGACTGCGGAGTAATGAAACACCAATTTGTAACACGCGGTGTTTATCATTAACAAAGCCATAAAAAAACCTACCTTTTGAAATGCACCTACCGGGTCATAATTTCAGGGGGCCGGTCACTAATCTAAAAAAGAGACTGAACCCCGATCTCACTCCAAAAAGTTGGAGTAAACCTATAAACAGGATCGATAAGGCCGCGTATCATCACGATGTATGTTATCTGAAAAACAAGGACACCGCTACGAGGAATAAGGTATGCAATAAAAATATGCTTGAGGATATGAATAATATTCATAATCCAACTCTAACAGAAAAAAAATGGATAGATCGATAGTTAATAAAGTAATCGGTACAAAAATGAAATTCGGAATGGGGAATAAAAAGAAAAGTTAAAATGGACCGACAATTTGGCTAAAGAATTACACATGCCCGTCGTTAAAAAAATCCTAAAAGACGAGTGCGCGTAAATGGTATTGACGAAATATGGGCCGCGGACCTGGTAGATATGCAAGCGTGTCTCGAGATTTAATCGCGGCGTAAAATATCTCGTGGCCGTTATAGATATTTTTTCCAAACACGGCTGGTTAGTTCCGTTAAAAAACAAGACCGGGAAATCGGTCGCGACCGCGTTAAAAAAGAAAGAAAACCGCAAAAAAATGTGGATCGATAAAGGTAAAGAATTTTATAATAAAGAGGTACAGGACTTAGTCGAGTTGTATTCCACCGAAAATAAGGAAAAACTCTAGTATAGTAGATAGATGGAATAGAACGATGAAAGGAAAAACGTGGAAATATATTTCATCCAATTCCACGAGGGTGTATATAGATGTGTTGGATGAACTCGTTAATCGTTATAATAATACGATACACTCGTCAATAAAAATGACAACCGTCGAAGCGAGTAAAAAGGAAAGCGAAATTGAGGTTTGGCAATATCTTCACCCGGACCATTACGAAATAAAATCTTTTAATCCGCAATTTTCGGTGGGCGATAAAGTAAGGATCGCGAAGAAAAAGAAAACGTTCGAAAAGGGATATACGCCTAAGTGGACTGAAGAAATCTTTACTATATTAGCAGTACAAAAAACTACGCCGGTTAGGTATAAGATAACGGACTATAACGGGGAGGAAATACGGGACACGTTTTACGAAGAAGAACTACAAAAAACTAGCCAAGAAATATTTAGAATTGAGAAAATAATTCGCCGTGAAGGTAACAAGTCGCTAGTGAAATGGTATGGTTATCCCGCATCATTTAATAGTTGGATTGATAACGAGCAGATAAACACACTGTAATGCGGTAGATCAATAAGCGACAGATGTCACCAGCAGGCAAATTATATTTTTTTTACAAAATATATAATTTAAATATCATTCGCCGTTGGCGCGAGTATGTGTGCAGCGTCTTTTACAAAGCCAAGCACAAGCAGGTGGTTATAAATGCTTCCCTATCGGGTCAAGCTGCATCGATTGTGTTAACAAACTTCTCTATCACCATCGTCATTTTCTCGTCAAGATCCGGGTCTGAGCAAAAAAGCTTCACCATCAATCAAATTCGGTGTAAGTATGGATGCGGGTCTTTTACAAATTACAGCATATGCGAAGGGGCGGTGAAAAAAGTTTTAATATTATTCAACACTCTTTGGGTTTTCGACGGGTCTAGTGCTGACTCAACGCTTCGCGGGGCTTCATTCATCTCATCAATTAAATCGATTAACTCAGCTTTCCTGTGTCTCGAATAGCCGTTAAGGCCGCGTTATTTCGCTAACGATCTCAATTCATAATTTCTTTTTCATATATACTTAATATTTTCTTTAAGCTAAGTTTTCTTTGATCAAATTTTATATTCAGCATTTGCAGGCTATTTAAATAGATCGGGGGAAACCCGCGGCCCGCGGATATGAAAAAAAAACAATTTGGTGAGTCAGCGTGTTAATGCGCGCGAGGCGGCATATTGATACTTTAACCGCGGATACATATTTTCTTATGACGGTCAGTATATATCGTATTTGGATAGTATTTAGGTAATACTGTAATGTAACTTTATGAACAATGTACTCTGGTTACGGGCACTACCAATTAATGATGTGCAAACTATGCACTTAAAATTTATTTCAAGGATGTATATGGGTAAAATAGATAAACAGTTATATGTAAGGGACAAGGTGTTCCTGTGTGGAGTATTACAGGATCAATGATCATTGTCTACATCATTTAACAACATCAAGCGTTGTTTCTAAATATGCTACTCCAATTTAGCTATGCATCACTTTTTTAAATTAGATATTTCGTTTATATTGTCACTATACAAAATCAGACTGCTACCAAAAATAAACCGATACTAGGGCCTCATAAACGTACAGTGCAGTTGACATGTATACATTCGGGCATTATACACGTATAGTGCAGTTATTGATTTGACATACATGCGCACGAGAGGCGCTGGGAAAGACCTACCCGTGAAAGCCGTTCACTTATGGCACGATGCGGACTTGCAGAATACTACCGGTGTGGGTATAAGTACACAAACTATAAGAAATCGGTTGCATAAAACTTGCTTGAGGTCACGACGGTCTGCAATACGCATTCCATTGATACGACACCATATTCAAAGCACTAAAACGGTAGATCATGTTAAGTGGACCCTTAAAGACTGGACCCCAGAATTATTCACAAATGAATCAAGATACTGTGTGGACTTCACGGACAGGCGGGTTAGGGTTTGAAGAATGTCAAATGAACGTTTCGCTCAAGTTTGTATCGCAGAGCATGATCGTTTTGACGGGGGTTCAGTCGTGGTATGGACGGGAATTAGCGCTCAGCATGAAATTTTGGATGTTCATGTACCCCCGTATACAGGTGCTATAGGTACTGATTTCATTCTGATGGATGATCGTGCACAAAGGGCCCGCATCACTAACCAGTATTTTGAGAGAGTTGCAATTGTGTTATTGGATGACCAGCGAGATCCCGGATTTAAATCCCACAACACATACATGGCATGTGCAACAGAAAGCCATTTCTTCCCGCTAAGTCCAACCAGCAACCGTCCGGGAGCTCAGACAGACTCTCATTAAGTAATTGTCTCAGCCTCCTCATCATAAGGTCTGTGGTCTTATCGGCAGCATGCGGTGGCGTTGACAGGCTGTATTCAATGCCTGTGGATATCATACACGCTATTAACGTAGCTAAAACTCACAAACTTTTGATTTTCCCGAATTTCATATTTCAGGCTGCCATTCTAAAATTTTTATTATTGACCGTTACGTTCCGAGGCCGTATTCACGCATCAATGAACACTTCTTTGATCATTATTTTAATGCAAATGGATTCTTAAATAAACAGCGTTGCCAAAAATGGGTCAATTTCTCTTGTCACCATTTGATAAAAGTAGCATGTGTTATAAAATGTGATCTTTAGCAAATTTTGGGTAGTATATTACATGAGTATAATTATATATTAAATAGTTTTGATAATGAGTATAGTTGATATACAGGTTATGTACAGTAAATCGGCGTAATATAACTACATCGTGTATAACAATAGTTAACAAACCGTCTAACGATATATTTTGCTGCCATAATCACAATTATGTCCTGTTAAAGGTAAAAATTCAAAGTACAATGTATATTCAAGTAAACATAGTACTGCTACATCGTAGTACAATGCCATATAAATGGAAAATACAAGTTTGATAAAATGTTTGATTGGTATTTTAAAGAACTGTTCTATTCAGTTCTATTCAGAAAGTGTTAATGTTTGAATATAATAAAGAAAGTAATTCGCTCACTTACATACATATTAAAATACCTCAAATTTCAACATATGGCACGTTTTTATCCAATGATCACAAAATCCATTGTTTGGTGAACAATTGGTGAACATCAGCTTGATTGTGTCAATCGGATATACCGTAACACGTATTGTGAAGCCGTCCAATACTCGTGTAATTGAATTGTTATGTAAACTCAACTTGGACATGCGTAAGTTGTCCGTGAATTTTTTCAATAAAAGGATTAAATGGCTCGTGCACGTATTTGTTGCGTTATCAACTGTGTATCAGATTATAAAACAGGTAGGAGAATGGTTGTAAAGGTAATATACCTCAATCACCGAAAAATCTGTGATCAGGTGCCACATAGGGAGGGAAATTTGATCATTAGACTGTTGGCCTCTCTTCTAAATTATATTTTGTCTATTGTGTTTTCCTGAAGTAAAATGAAAACTGCTGATTTGCTGCTTTTTCTCTAATTTTCGTGAAATATTCGAAAAAAATAACATCGGTCACCGTACATCGAGGGTTTCCTATACTAATTCAAAAGAATAATCCAGGAATGTACTCACGTAAGATTAACAAAGTCGTCTATTTCGTCATAGATTTCCACCTCGCTACGTCATTATAATTTTGCGAGCTTCAATCAATTACACGTCTGCTGTCAAAAATTACGGGGAAAAAGTCAATGAATCATAAATTGTAAGTAAGTCAATGTCAGTATTTGTAAATTGTACCTGAATGCAAATATTTTTGGATTATATTTCAGCGCAGTATTTTAGTGATATTTATGGTTAGCAGCATAGCTGTCAAGGGTCCACTGGCTTCAGGCGTGTGATTTTTGAAAGATGAGGACTTGGGGCCGCGAAAGTCCCCGGTGGGTCCAGGGCAACGCCATGGCCAGGGGTTCAGTCGACCGAAGGCCCCCGAAAGCTCCTGAAATATGCCTAATTCAGCAAGTAAAATGTACGGCAGCCACGTTTCGTATGACGTAATTAATAAAACTGGCCATGCGCACGGTTACCGCTGAAATGAGAATGCAGACATTTGTTTACATAGTGGAAATATTTGATATTTATGCAAAGCAGACACGCTGATACATTTGTAACTTTTTATTTTTTAGAGGACGATATTTTTTATATGCGTGTGTTCTAGACAACTAAGTGTGTGAACGTGATTCTAGGCTCAAATGCGTGTGACTTGGCAGGTGTAGCAGGTGTTGTCATTACTTTGCCTGTTGTTTTAAGGCGTATCTAGTACGGCAATGCTGGTTGATATGGTGTTGTGATGTCGCGCTAGACTACACGATATTGACGATTTTTTGGAGAAAAAAGATGTAATATCTGCTCCAATGATTTGAATTGGACCAAGTGCTTATTGGTTATGTGTAGTATAATGTATTAGCTATCTGTAGATACCAGTTATTAGAAATCTGAGCGATTTCTGAAAAAATTACACAGTTTTACAGCTACACAGCTACCCCCATGATTAAAAATATACATGTATGTGAAAATCTGATGACGTTAGCTCTTGAACATTTAACATCATTCTCCGCTAGTGAAATAATGTCAGCCTCTGGGTAGGAGAAGAAACATTGAACAATCCCCCTAGTTATTTTGGTTTTCAAGTAATGCTTTAGGACAAGAATGATACTGTGTCGGGTTTCTCAGACTGGGCGTTGTATCATGTCACGTGTTTATGGCAAACATCACAGCTCTACAACAACCCAAAGTCTCAACATGACTGAACATTTACCAGTGTTACGTAAAATCAAACATAAATAAAACGCTTGTTTTTTTATTCAACCTTTCTAGACGATATCACCGACATATCATGAGATTTCTATTCGTTAGATAACGCAAACTTCTCTCGCTAACATGTAAGAATATTAACAACGTATTATTCATTCCCGTTTTTATGACACACAAAAATATACACATCTCCGCAGAATATATATTTAATCTGTGCTCTAATAAGCAAGAATTTTTCACACTGTAGAACATGCATAATCATTAAATGAAAAAAGAAACTCAGAAAGTTTTATATCCAAAATGAGGAATAAAATACACCCTTATTGGATTTTGCATGCACAATATTCCAGACTCAATATTTAGCGTTTGATCTCATTTGCTCCCCCCCCCCAATGAAATCTCTCAGATTATCAAAAAATTGCTTATTGCTTATTCGTTAAAATAGTCAAGTTGGGCGTCTTAATTTTGTAGAACTCCTCTTAATTATCAAGTAATTATTATGCAATGTGCATGCGTCCGGGGAACTTTTAGCACCGCCCACATAGCATATTTTACTACAGTATCAGGAACTTGTCGCGTTTGTATATACGAGGGGCAGTCAAAAAGTTCGTGGACGAACGTTGTTAGAAAAGTTATCAGCAGATTTTAAAATAAAATTGCCTCGTTGTTTGTCAGTCTTTAGTGAATGCGTAATTGAAACCAGAATGTTATCCATCGAAATTTATCCGCATAATGTTTGATTTAAAAATATATACATGTACTATTCATTAAGCGCCGCACATATTGTTAGAGATTTCATTATTTTTACACAGAAACTGGCTCGAAATGTAATGTATTTTGTCATAATGTCGGATAAATGTTTAGAGCAAAGTACTCGTGAGGTTATGACGTTATCAGCTCAACACAATCGTAAAATTTATCGCTGAAATTAGACTGTTCATTGCTGAGAAGAATATAACGTCGGTGTAAAAAATGAACACAATCATCGCAATCATCTAAGATTGTATAAAGCTAAGAATGACACTCACGGATCCAAAGAAGTTTCTTAAAACTAACATAGATGAGCCTAAATGTAAAATATCGCTTGTATATAAGTGAGCCTAAATGTAAAATATCGCTTGTATATAAGTGGTAATAGCCGTTTACAGATGACCGCATGACAACTGAAGATGATCTACGATACTGTCGGTCACATTTTACTGAAAAAAATGAAGCTGCTATAAAGTCAGGAATAAAAATTGACCGAGGAGAAAGTAATGATGAAATTGCTGAAAATTTCAGATGTAACCATGGATATACATAACATTCTAAGAAACGAATTTGTATAAAAAAATTCAGATGTAACCATGGATATACATAACATTCTAAGAAACGAATTTGTATAAAAAATTTCAGATGTAACCATGGATATACATAACATTCTAAGAAACGAATTTGTATTCAAAATAGATTGCGGTACATGAAGAGTGCATTCGTACTAACAACAAGTAAGTAAATTGCAATCATTTGGACGTTACGCAGTGGCGCCGTGTATTGGAAAATGAGTTGACATTTATTTACATTGTATATTCATTTGTTCACGTATTATTTATACATTTCAGGTATACAATTAAAATACATTGTTGATCAACTACTCAAAATAATATGGAATTCTGGAATTGTCCACGAACTTTATGACTGCCCCTCGTACGTGTACTTGTGTTGCTAAGACTGAAACTCCGCCTATTGTACATGAGCTTATGATCAACTGCGCAATAATAGATAGGTCAAATGAGGAACAATTGGTTAGTATTTATTAAAGAGGAATTTTAACAATTAAGAAACTTAAGGGAGCGAGTGATAGAAACAATAAACGCTAAAGTACACTTAAAGGTCGGCTTGAATTTTAAAATTGTTAAAGATTTCGGATTAGGCGTTTCAGAATTAAGAACATGATTTACCGAATCGTTACATACGGCCATACCAAATCGTATCTATGTTTAGCGCCCGCGAACGGAAAGGTTTTGATCACCTTAGTCAAATAAAAAAACCTGTCGTAATGTTGAATATTTGGTCATTTGTAATGTCTTTATTTGACCATTACATGCTGGAACGATTTGCTTTGTATCAATACGCCTTCAAGTCCTCAAAATATGTCAATATTACGCTTTTGTTCTGATTTAAGAAACGAAACACATCTATTCCCTCTGAGGGACTGTTTGAACTTCTGACAGAAACAAATATTTTGGGAGAATTAAGCAAAAAATTTGTGTCTTTCCTGAGGCTCTTGTTTGTTTTTTTCCGGATATCTAGATAGGTTTTTGAACCTCGACGTTTCGCTAAACATAGACGCGATTTTGTATGGCCTAATGATAAGAAACATGATTTGATTTCAACCTTTTATATTGATTTAGGAATGAAGACCGCGTTATGTACAGTTTTGCTGTATCGTAAAAAAAACGTAATTGGGTAAATTTGAATTATCGCTGAAAATACGAGAAAAACGCAATGTCCGTGTTTGGTTTACAAGCGTAGAATTTCTCTCAAAGATTATAGAGCGAGTAAAATTCAGTCGGTAGCAGACGAAATGAAATTGAAATTTTAATTAATATAAGAGTTAATTTAAATGATTTTAAAGTTCTTTATGCAAGGTATATAAGAAATTACTATTTACATCGATAAGTTCGTTATTTTTGACCACACAGTTATATTCAAATTACAACTCGGTAGATTATTGAAGATTGGGGTGTTGTTGTACTGTGGCTGATGATATCAATGTAACTGTATTTCTAGGTGTGTTAAAACTGACAAGTCAATGAAACAGTCACATTGTCAATACATACCCTTAAATGCTTTTCCTTTTATATTCAGACTGTACATCTGAACTGAGTGTGTACACGAGCGGCTTGAAGCATTTCAATGTATATTTATATTCATATACTCAAAATCTAAGCATTAAAACTTAGTATTATAAACAAGGGAGGTAAGTATTAACAATGAAAATTGTTGAGGAAATTGACTATTTAGTTAATTTGTTGCTGTCTAATTTTAGACGTCATTTCCGTAAGTACAAATCAATTTCTAAACAAATAATTGCGATAACAAAAATGTTCATAAAACAAAGTCACATTGTTTCATTTAAATCAAGTTACAATCTGTGCATGGAGAGTACACAGTATATCTCGATAAGGAGACTACATCCGGGGACCGAAAATCGGTCGTTATAATGAGATGGTCTCGTTATTAAGTTGAAATATAGGGGAGTCATTGAAAGCCGGTCGGAAAGTAAGTGGTCGTTATAACAAGGTGGTCGTTATAACAAGGGGGTCGTAATGTTGAGGTCGTCATTATTTGAGGTTTTATATGATAGTAATATTAAAACAATAAACAATTTAAATTATTAACTCCTTATTTCTATATTATGTTGATAAGCCCTGACTATCACACAATGTGTACGCTATTCATTCAATTTTATTCCCGGTATTCTGTGAGTTTGGAAAATTAAATGATACGTATACTCGCACACATGAACCACTCTACATTCATTATTCAGACCTCGTTACGTATGAGTTGACATTTGTCCAACGTTAAATGTATGAGGGTCGTCCGAAAACTGTGCGAATAAAAAGTGTAATACATTTATTACGCCGGATTTGTAACATATTTGCAGCAATTTCAAAGTGCTCCGTGACGCGATGCAGTGGTTGTCTTGGCAACCGTTTTCTTGCTGCGTATGGAATTATCAAATTTCGTTTCCGGCAAGAAATATCCCGAAAGAACTCTCTTTGCATCCTTGTCTTTTTAAAGATTGATTCGACATACGTTTTAAGATACAACCACAGTCTTAAAACTTTCTGGACAACCCTCGTATTAAATGTTATTTGCATACTACAATGAAGGATTTAAGTGTGAGATTACTTGGTATTTTGATCAATTTATGGTGAAACTTTGATAATACGGTTTTGTTGTGTTTATGTGACTTATTGTCACCGGGGTTAGACGCCGTTTTTCAACAATTTTTCAGTTATATACGGCGACAGGTTCGCCTAACCAGTTTTCCTGGACTGTATACTAGCCAGTTCTAACTTACCCTTCCACAAGAAACCGTCAACTTCTCCAAATGTGGAGAAAAATCGACAAAAATTTGTCAAATTTTCATAGAAGGGTATGACCTGCCGCGACCGGGATTCGAACCCGGATCTCCGAGTTACAAGTTCAGCACACTGACCACTGGACTACAGCCACGGCTCTGATATTACTGATAGCTACAATCTCCTATAAAATGTTCTTTACACCGGGGTGTCCTTAATGATTGCCTTTGATTGAGAACAAGCATGGATATTGAATAGTCTACATCATAATAAATTATTGATTTACAGTTCAACTTGACAGAGGGTCCATGGCTGTTAAAAGACTACTTGCATTATGATTTTTCTGGTTTTATTTTTTTCAGTTCCGGTCAGTAATAGTGTTAAAGAACTCTTTACATGTATACATTAAAGTGAAAGTAGATTTTCGATAAACCTAAAGGTTTTCTTGGCAAATACTGCAAATAAGTTAATATTTAAAGTTTAACCCGATGTAACAAAATTATGTCCATCCGGAAATTATGAATAGGAGTCATTTGTGAAAAATGCCCGTATTAGCGGGGTGGTCTTAATTTCGGGGTGGTCGCAAGGCGGGGTGTATTGTATTCTGGCAATCATTAATGATTTTAGATGGCAAGAATAATGGCCATTCACAAAAACACAGACCAAAGTACAGAGCTACATGAAGTGTAGGTAATCTACCTAGAATACCCTGAAGAAAAGTGACCAATCCAGCCAATTATAGTTACTTCGCATCTTAAAGCTAGAAATACTTTTGTACCTCTGTTGTTGTCTAGCTTTCTAGTTTTATTCAAGAAAGTGTATAACAGTATATGGCTTGTTTCTTAAGTACAAATTTTGGAACACAATCACTATTTTGTATTTGTACAGTCACCTTTCTCAGCATATAAATGCACGATGACTTTGAAGACCCATATTTGTCATATTTCAATTTTTCATTTATGAATGATTTACATTAAACTTCGGGATATTATTATCCTTGTCACTAGCTACTAGAAATCTCTCTAGAGGTCTTTAAATACCAATATATCGTGATCCATAGGGGCCTCCTGTCCTCTGGACCCCCCCACTAGGGGCCCTGTGACCCCTGACCATCAGCTTGAATAAGTCAGACGCCAGGAATTATCTGACACCTAGCAAGTTTGTTCATGAAATACAAAATAATTTCAAACAAATTTCACCAAATAAAATCAGAACGTTCATTCAACGCAGGAGTGTTAGTAAACACTGCATTTAGCAATACATGCACTGATTGTATATAACTGGTAGACAGGTTCCCGTTGACTCTGGTTGTATGGAGACCATTGGTGCACTGCAACATGGAACAGGGACCAGTTTAATATAACTAGATTCTATATACTGTTCTATATATAGATTTGTTTTGTTTTTATGCGACTTATTTTCACTGAGATTTAACGACGTTTTTCAACAATATTTCAGTTACATACTGCGATCGGTTCACCTAACCAGTTTTCCTGGACTGTATACTAACCAGTACTAACTTACCCTTCCACAAGGAGCCGACATCTCCTCCACATACGGAGGAAAATTGACATTTTTGTCAAATTTTCATAGAAGGGTATGACTTGCCACAACCGGGATTTGAACCCGGATCTCTGGATTACGAGTCCAGCGCACTAACTACTGGACCACGGCCTCAATATGGTAACTAATCTGTACAACTGTCACACATGTATTAAATACAACACAATCAAATAATCAATACAGAATTTCATTCACATGGCCTGAATAAAGTTTGTTATTGTAGTATAAAGATTTTGCAACATGTTCTTTACAATTAACATTACCGTAGCGACCAGAATCGTAACCCTGGGAGACAACAAAATAGTATACATAATCTCAAAATTGTCACTTATTCACATACTCAAATACCAAATTTCATTTTTCAAAATTCAATATTTTGAACAGTGAAAAATTTATGACAGAATCAATACTTCTGTGGATATTTTTACTATTTTCTTACGATGAAAAAAAACAACAACAACAAAATGACGTGCATAATGTACCCATTGACACCTATTCACAAACCAACCTTCATCAAGCTAGTTTGTTTAGTAATTGTGTTTCCGCATGATCCAGATGTTCTGGTCACATTTTACTAATTCTGTTACCATAGCAACCACAATTCTGTCACGATGGAGAAACAAAATGACATGCATAATCTACACATTGCCACCTATTCACATACCAACTTATGAAGCTAGCTTGTTTAGTTTTTGAGTTATCGTGTGATCCATTCTTGAGCGGACAGACGGTCGGAAAGACAGACGTACGGACGGACAGACGGAGGGCAAACCTATAGTCCCCTCCGCTGTGAACACTAATAGCAACAGTTTTTATTACACAGTCTATAGGCTATATTTGCAACATTTGGATTACTTTAAATTATTTTGGCACCAATTTACACACCTCTAGAGAATACAGTTATTTACAATTTATAATGATACATTCAGCGTATAAACATAATATCCTTCCATAAACTATTGAACACTCAGTTTATGTTCATTTTTCATTTGTTATATAAATACAAGTATTATTCTGTGATTCAAGAAAAATAATATTGAAGCCATCAGTATATGTGTGCATACTGTTAACATTGAAATTCAGATTTAGATTTAACTTTTTCATAATAATTAATATGAACATGCTACTATAAATATAACAACATCTGTTTCTGGGCTTTCATTTGTTATTCACTCATATATTGTCATTTGTCTTGTACCAGTATAAATTCATCTTTAAAAGGAATGAGTTTTTGTGATTAATATTTAAAATTTATGTCTTATTTGGTCAACTTAAATCTTTTGCTTCCAAGCATCATTTTTACCTACAGTTTGATTAAATAAAACATTACATTAAGGATCAAATTCCAAGGATGTAAATTATGTATTTTCCGATAATCGTCCTGTATAATGTTGACTCACTGGTCAACAAAAAGGCAGCACACTGAGAAATGACCCAACAAATATTTATGAACGGAACAAAACGTTTTTTTGTATACAAAGCCAATTACACATACAAATACATACAACCATAATTAATACCGTAATTAAGTCAAACATATATGATAAAAACAATTCTACATATTGTCAAGAACAGCAAATGTAAATGTAAACCAAAGATAAACCAGCATCCTCCTCTGATGCTTAGTTTGTATTATGCCAACCAAACCATGTAGTGAGAATTTCCAAGATTAAAATTAACCATTCAATTAAAAATATTTATTTGATATCAAATACAGCTGCAAATAATTTAGTACATGTATACATCAGAAAAAGTAAATAATGTTCACCTGTGTAAAGGACAGATTTATTTTGATGACTTTTCTTGCTTGAATTCTTGTTTTATAATTATATAATCTCATGTAATACAGACAGACTTTTAAAACCTCAGACATTATTTCAGACTGAAAAAAAAAACAAAAGTTTTTCAGTTGACATTATTTTTTAATAATCAAAACCAGTGCTCCAACTATACTGAAATTAGTTTTTCTTCAATTAAAGGGAGGCTAATCTTATAGAATTGATTTACCATATTTTTCAATGGTAAGAGAGCAGTACAGAACAAAACACTTTATTAGGCAGTGATCTTGTAGAATCAAAATTGAGTTCATTAATTTGAAGCTTAAATGTTCTTACAAATTCAACTGTTGATTTACTTCTGCATCCCAACATGCTAAATTGTTCATGTATGTTGGAATAACAAATTAAATTGTGACAAGTAATGACATTTAGGGCTGTATGGAGGTCCCTGGGTGAAATTGGGTTATTATCATTTTCTGATAGTACAACATATTGGGATTCCAAATCTGAAGTTTCAGCCAAGAAATCACATTTTTAGAGGAAATAATTCAATTTTAGACAAATGACTATGTTTAAGAATAACACACAAAAACTGGGATTTGTATAAATTTATTTCAACATAAAAAAGTTCCCACAATCAAGTTCATTATTTGACATTTTAAATAACCAAATATCCATCAAAACAGAACATACATTAATGGTTGCCATGGCAACAAATAAAAAAAAGAGGGGTGTAAAGGCCCTGCATCGCTCACCAGAATAAATTAACTTGGTACTAAAATGGTAATAAAGGTACACTTGTGGGCAAATAATGGGCAGATATCATTAAGACAAGTATTTTGACAAGGTTTGGTGAACCTCAAATCAAAACTGTGACCCATACAGTGTTAACAAGGTTTTTCTATGATTTGACCTGGTGACCTAGTTTTTGAACCCAGATGACCCATATTTCAACTTAATCAAGATATCATTCAGACAAGCATTTTGACAAGGTTTGGTGAAGATCCAATCTAAACTGTGACCCCTTGAGCCTTAACAACGTTTTTCTAGAATTTGACCTGGTGACCTAGTTTTTGACCCCAGATGACCAATGTTCAAAGTTGTCCAAGATATTATTAAAAGAAACCTTCTGACAAAGTTTGATGAAGATTCAATCAAAATTTCCACTTCTAAAGCATTAACAAGGTTTTCTAGTGCACTGACCTAGTGACCTAGTGTTTGACAAAAGATGAGTACAAGATCATTAATACAAACATTCTGACAAAGTTTCATGAAGTTCCAATCAAATCTGTGATTTCTAGAAAGGTCACAAAATTTCCATTCTATTTGACCTGGTGACCTGGTTTTTGACCCAAGATGACCCATGTTCGAACTTGAGCAGGATATCATTGAGACGAACATTCTGACAAGGTCTGATGAAGATTCGTTCAAAAGTGTGACCACTAGAGTGTTAACAACCCCCAGGTGTGGATGACGGACGACACAGTAGAATGACTGATGGCTATAGCTTACCGAGCACTACATGCTCAGGTGAGCTAACAAGGACAATTCTATAAGACTAGATCAAACAACAAATGACAATTTTACAACTAAACATCCTCTCAATGTATTCAATACCTAACAAAAAATTATCATCAAGACAATTTTATGACTGAAATAAAACAAGTTTTTATGCTTTTGTACAGCATGTTGTGTATTATTTCCAAACAATATTTTTTACTTGATAATGTTAAATATTTGAAATGGAATTTATTGATGTTTCACTAATAAGAACAATCAATGGCATAAAATCTCATTTAACAATAAAGAGTAAAATGGTCACTACGGAAACACATTTGAAACACATAATAAAGTAATTTAAGAAAAGAATGCATTTTAACCATAAAACTGACCCCTTTAATGTTTAAAGCACAGTAAATGTTAGTGTAAGATTTTAATATGCAGATACTTTTACACAGCACACTTGCTCATTTATTTTAGTAAGGGTAAAATTATTGTGGTAACAAGATATTGCATGACATATATAAAAATAATATATCAAAATTCTGTTTGATGAAATTGATTGTAACTTAAACTGACAATTAAGTCAATAAGAAATGTTTTAAATTCAATGCAAATAAGATAAATATAAAACAAGTAGTTGAACTATTTTATACATAATTAAGAAATGGTCACCATGGCAACAAATTAGAGGGGAACAGTAAACATGAAATACAACCAGTACTCAAATGTTAATATGCAACACATGACCAGCTCAAAGTGTAAAATTATCATAAACATTTATAACACAACTTCCTGCTTATCAACAGAAAAAGACACTTAAAGCCATAAAACAGATCAGATTAATATCTAAAACACAAAAATATCATTCATCCATTCAACTCACAGGACTGGACACTATCCAGATACAGTCTCCAAACAGTTATAACCCAAACCAAACCACTTCACTTTCATGTATCAGTTCTATTCTGAAACACTTAACTTTGTATTCACACTGCTTCAGTAGGTTAAGTACATGATGATGTGTTCATACATAGAGGAGACACTTCCTCATTTATATACCACTGTCTCTTTAAATCAAGACCTGGCATAGTAATTTCATCAGTAAACCCAACTAGTCTTTCCAGGTCTTAGGAGATTCATCTGTTTTTCCTCTGACGTAGCATATCCCTTTACAAACACTGTCCCAGGAGACGTAAAAGGCATTCTGGAATAATAAAAGATTGATACATTAAATCCTTCATGGCAGAAAGAGTAATCCTGCATAAAGAACAAACTCTTCTAGTAATAAACTGTAAGACAAATGTACAATAAAACCAGTGTGTGCAGGTCAAGTACTGCACAATATTGACATAAAACTGTAATGTTTACCTGTCTTTGTTAGTATGGAAGTTTGACCTGACCAAAAACAATTTTTTTGTTATATTATGTAATATTACTTCGGTTTAATCATTGCTAAATGTGCTCTTTATATCCACTAGCCTCTGCCTAGCTACCCCATTTGAATGTAATAATTCATTGATGTAAGACAATAGTTGTCACAGAGAACATATTAATGCTGGACAGATTGTTGTCACATATACCTCAACTTAGTATTAACAGTAACTGATGACCTACAGATCTGTACACTGATGTTATAACTTACTGAGCCAACCCGACTTGCTGTTTACCTTTGTATGTAACAAATGCACTTACCTGACTTGCTGTTTACCTTTGTATGTAACAAGTACACTTACCTGACTTGCTGTTTACCTTTGTATGTAACAAATGCACTTACCTGAGATGATGGCATTTCTTCAAGTTCGGTAATGACTTGAAGATGGATTTGAGGTAAGTAATCCACTTACAGGATGTCTCAGATCATCAATAAGCAGTTGGATGTTGCATCCACTCTCTGAAGGTTGTCTCACTGTCTCATCAATTTCCTCAATTACCTCGACTGTTGAGTGATACCATCATACCTAAAAACAAGAGTGTCATTAATTGCTTTAATCTCAATACAAATTGTCAGAAGTGTGTACATGTGAATCAATAGAAACAGAGATAATACTCCACATACACATTCCAAAGGAAACTTTGTGTGCACCAGTATTAATAATTATTGAATATATCTGTAGCTGAACTTTAAGTATCTACTTTTAGCAAATGCAAAATTGAGCTACTTATTAAGTTTTTACTACCATTGAGTGTTCAGTTATGTGCCTTATTGCATGGCATTTATATTAATTACTTTCCACAATCCAAAGTGCCAATCAGGACTAAATATTGTGAGGCCTATCTTAATAATCCGAAATTCCTAGGAACAAGCCACATACCATAACTGAAAATAAAAGTTATCTCCATGAACAAGTATGTTGTTATAAAGATGTATGTCATAGTGATACTGTGCACACTCAGGCCTAAATAAAAAAACATTTGTTTCCGGTTATATGCCAAAAAATATGGGTCGGGATTTTTTCTTTTATGTTTTTTTACATATATCAGCAACACTATTGTGAAAATTACAATATTGCTCTTGTATTTGGATGCCGTAAAAACTTTTGAGTTGAAAGGTAAAAGATGGGTCTGTAGGGTAACCAGAAACAAACCTATTTTTTAGGCCTCATTTATATTCAGTATGTATTGTTTCAAACCCAGCCCAGATCTATAAACTTAAGCATTTTCACTTCTTTAAAAGATCCATATGCATTATCAGGGCTTTTTTGCTTCTATAGCAAGGGCTGTTTATAGGAGTCTTCCCTCAGGAAAAATCCTTAAATTCATGCAGATTTCCACAAAAATTCAGTTTGCATAAAGTTTTTACTTCCCCTTTTGCAAAAATACTGTGGTTTTTTTTCCCCAAATTTAAGAAAAGCCCCTTCCCCCACCCTTGAAAAAAGCCCTGATTATACATGTTGGACAAAAGAGGTGAAAAATGATGAACAAGTCTTGAAATCTTTTTTCTTACAGACATCATTTTATCATACACCTGATAATTTTACAATCTGTTACAGTGTAAGAATAAAGCTAACTGATTATATAAGTACCCTATTACTGCATCATTCTTGTTTTGAACTGTACAGTTGTCCATATGTAGGGCCACTTTTTTCTCCCCATATCCTAAGTTCAGAAAATCAAGCTAGTTCTCCCTTACCAACCACAACACCATACTGCTCATTGATATAACATCTGTGATCCTACAAACACATAAAAAAAATAAAATACAATAAACAATTCCTGTTTTGATTGAAGAATTGTATAACAGCAGTCATTCATCAATAATGATTTGTGGATGATAAGTAAGTTAATCTCTACATAGGTCACTTATGAAGGGTGATATCTTTTGTATTTGGCATTACTTAAAGTATCCCTTTTCATTTTAATATACATCATTAAGATTTCAATTCACCAAAAGGTTAATATTTCAAATACATGTGATGGTCCTAAAGTAACTAATAATAGGTATAAGTGTGAGCAAATAAAACTTAAAGGCACACAACATGTGGTTGGGTATTGGACAACTGAAATTTATAACTAAATTCACCGACCAACATAAACCAATTAATAATTGTCCTTACCCAATGATTCAAAGTATGTACCAAAACAACCACATTTTCGAGTTTTCTTGAAGTAAAGTGCCTCAACTTCTTGTGCATAATGAGGATAAAAGGTCTTCTGGGTGTAATCAAAACTGTAATGTATTACAGCACATGGAACCTGACCTGAAAAGATAAAATTAAATATTGCAATTTGTGACATGTACATGTTTCTAACATTTAAGACATAAATCTGTAGAAAGTTTCATTACCACAAAATATGGACATTGCTCAAACCACAGTTCTTTTTAACTTGGACAGGTACACACTCTTGCATCCATTTGCCACAGCAACTTTATTAAATTCTGCATAAATGTCTGCTTTGTTTAAATCAGACAGCAGGAGGATGTATTTTTCTTTCCTGAACCTGGACATCCTACAAGACAATAGCAGACCATTCTATTGTCCATACATGACATGGAATCAATTAATGACAGAAACATCATTTAATGTAAGAGCATGTTTAGGTGCCTGCTTGACATTGCCATGGACCCTTGGATTCAAACCATCCACTTCCAATGACTTAGAAATCCGTTTACCAGTTCCGTATGACACACCATGTGCAAAAGCAAATGTTTCATGACAAAGACGAGTCCCATGACAGCTCTTTTTGCGGTTTTGGGAGAACAAGTACCGGGTCCCTTTATGGGGAAATTTGTATCATGGAGCACCAAATTGGGGAATTTAAAAAGACTTACAATCATCAAAGAACTGAACACATAGTTATGTCTAAACTATTCTTCATTTAACAGAACACATATAACATGATTAATGGATTATTCCATAGAAAAAATATTTTTATGTGTATGATGACAAGAATATTTTTTATTTTTTTTTAAGTATGGGGAAGTTTTTCTCTTTCAATGCAGGGGCTAAAAAATAATCACAAGCAGCAGGAATTTTCACAAAAACCAGGTTTTCATAATCCAGACATATACCCTATTCCTACATACAGACATAGCAGGTCCCTGGTCATAAAATGGAAACATGTTATGTTACTAGCAGGGCTAGAATTTAACACTCATAACTTGAAAATTGCGAGTAAAAAACAAAATGGAAATGGGTTTTCCATAAAATCGCAAAACTTGCGAGTACTGAAAAAATGTAAACATATACTTGCCATCATTAAACTTGCGTCATCACTAATCTCGCGGTATTTACTCAAGCCAGTTTTTTACATCGGTAAAAGCTGACCTATATTTTGTTTTTGCCAAAGAAACAAAATTTTCATTCACCATTAATCAAATCTTGGAAAGTTTCATTGAAATAACATTATTTCATTAATTTTTCCCTAAAATTACAAAAGTTGATTAAAAATCATCAGTAGTATCAATAAACTTTGTTTTGCTTACATATCGTCTGCCAAACTTAGGCATACTCACACTAAATGTTACGTTAATTTTGTTGACTTGTACATACAAATTAGGCCAAAAGCCTCTAAATTTATTTTACATGTTTTTATTGAAAAATAAGCATGTAACACAGTCTACCACGAGTTTAGTGATGACCTCCCTTTTTAAGATGGCAGACACTAGGATATTTATATGACTTAATTAATTTAAGACTGTAGTGATTCAGTCCATTTAAATGTGTCTCTTTCAAGGAATTGATCAAAACTGACATTTGAAACAGAATAGATATTTGAAAGTTTATTAAATGCTTTCTTTTCTGATTTTCAACTCTAGTACCGTGAGTTTCGTGATGAGCAGTATACCACTGAAGACGTTTCACCACACTAAGCAGTCCACGAGCTAAACCAATAATCTGAGTCCGAGGCTATGAAAAATGGCCCAGACTATAAAATCCTCCTTAAGTGTAGTCCGATCGGACTACTTAATCTGGGAAACCATGAAACTTGATCTTTTCATTAATTCATTCAATTAATATAAATATTTCACAGAGACCTGTGAGATTGTAGTTGTCATGTGACCAAGAAACACGTCATCAATGACATGCAATACGTTATCAGTGATAAATTTCATTTCGAAATAAGTTGCACTCAGCTGAATTACATGCTGGAATGCCGTCATAAATTGTGGAATGTGTCAATATTGAGGCAACCAACAGGTCTTTTAGAACCAAATTGTTATTTTAAGATTACTACGCGCGTATCATGAGTTGATACAGAACATATTTTTTACAACTTTACCGGTTTCTCGGGTTTATATAATTGAAGGGATGATATCTCTAACGAAATTTACAATGATGGTTAATAATCAAGGTTAAAGAGTACAATATCAAAATCATACGATCGTACAGTTTCTTTTTCTGTTTTCCCTACTTTGTGCCTCATAATTAATGTGGGTTGTCTTTTACACAATCGTGTTTTCCAGAAAAAATATACGTGCGGTTTATTAACATTTGTAAGATAAATGTTTCCGATGTCTTTGGCTGTACAATGCAACATGGAATGGGGACCAGTTTAAGCTAAAACGCTACAGTTTTTGCAAATACCATAAGAGCTTGTCAATGTTTGGTTCGTGTTTATTATATCTAAAAGTATTTGTTGGGGGGAAATGGATTGTTGGGGGAAATCCGACTGATGGGGAAATATTCCCGAGGGGAAAGGGCCGTTATTCAGTGGGTGCCAAAGAAGGGAAAAACCCTGCAATGGGGAAATATAGTTTATTACTTGGTGAATGGGCCTTCCTGAAAGCTGCCGGATTGTCAGACATGTCAAGCAGGTCCAATAATTTTTCGCTGAGTGCCAGACCAGATGTCTGGCATTCAGGCACGATTTACAGTATTAATCACTTATTTGTAATAAATTCAGTCAGACAAATTTTCATTAGGTCAGAAAGAAATTCTAACTTTGCCTGACCAAATGTCAGGCAAGTATTCAAGCAGTTTCAAGAAGCCTGCCCCCAAAAGGCATAGAAAAGGTCTGCATGAAAAAATAACTATACCAGTTTCTTGCCTGGTGGCATGATTCTTGTGTTCAGAGTTATAATTGTCATTTGATGATGATACAATTGATTAATAATTAAATCAAATTCATGTTCGATTTTTCTAAGCATGATCTTCTAAAATCAACAATTTCATCCCACATCACAACATTGTTTACCATAATGCAAACTTTTACACTGGCAGCCTTTTGAAAATATTGGTCCCAGAATGTAGTGATTGTAGGAATATGGGCCACTTTCACAGCCTTGCTGTTGGGTTAAGTCTTTAGCAATGTGGTTGAGTGTCCACCTACACTGCTATGGGTCCCAGGTTTGATTCCTGGTTGGGACCATGGATATTTCTCGCTCCCAATTTACTACAGAAATAAATTTCCTTCAGGTTTTCTTTATGTTGGGACTCAATGCATTCATGTAATACAGAGGAATTGATTTCAATATCACAACAATATGACTTTGTGAGTTCAAATCTAAGTTAGTTCTGGCAACTTTGGCAAAAACCTTTTGTCAACACATTCCAGTTAACTTGCAGTTGCAAAATTGGAATCAAGCAGTTCATACGGAATTGTACTTGCGGATGAAGTTTGGATTGTTTGGCTAATAAAAATGCCGTTCATCATCCATAATTCAAAAAAGCACAAAAAAAACACAATGATAAACATATTATTTAAGATTTGGCAGCTGTCAG
The DNA here is from genome assembly GCA_008271625.1 of Lutraria rhynchaena. Classification (NCBI taxonomy): domain Eukaryota; kingdom Metazoa; phylum Mollusca; class Bivalvia; order Venerida; family Mactridae; genus Lutraria; species Lutraria rhynchaena. The sequence continues at coordinate 77,215 of VIBL01000361.1, read as the reverse complement.
ATAACTATCAGATGAGAAATGCCATCGTTGCCAAAAATCACTTCCGGTTTCACTTTTAGATCAAGAGTGATCGATAATAAACGCTTGTAAGATAATCACACAATGACATAATTTGACAGCATTATAAACAAAGCAAGTAAACAAAATGTAACGAACCTCAGTTGGTAAATCCCTCAGATTCGACGAGGTATTTATAAAACATCGAATTATGTAGCCGGTTGTAAATACGCTTGATTCAGCTTCCGTTCCGCTTTGATGAACACGAGTAGTAAGGGGGGATAAGGGAGTGTATTCCCCAGCGCTAACGCCGGGAAATAAGAAAAAAAGATAGACTTAACGGCCCTAGGGTTAAATTGTTTTATCTCTCAATCGATCTTTATAAAATATATATCATATTAAAGATAAAGCCTCCAGCTTCAGAAAATGTAAAAATATTAAGTATATCTTGTACAAAAATATGTTTATGAACCATATGAAATTCAATGATAAACACTGTCGTTTTCAATCGCAAACGTATCAGTTCATAATGTTGTTCATTTTATAGAGTTCTAAATTTATTTGAACGTTTTTTGTTTTTTTTACCATACTGTGATCAAAAAACATGCGTCAACGTTGATGACGTTGTCCCGAAAATGCCGTTCGAAGAGATCAGGGACAAAATGTCATATGGAGCGTCAAAAATCAGTAGAGTTCTATTTATCACAATGGAACACAAGAAATCAACCCATAGCGTGTGATAATTGTACATTCCTGTAATCATTCCAGGTGCTCAACCAAGACAGATTTTTTTTCTTGGAAATAAATCAGATAGAATGTTTAATTTTCAATATGACATATAGAAACATGATAAATTAAAGTCGTTCCTCTACTTCAGATATAAGTACAGTGAAGTCTGTGAGCGAAGGCCACCCTCGGGAAAGACAAAATGTGGCTTTTAAGGACATATGGCCTTTATTCGGATGTAAGTTTGTGAGATGTAACCAAGGGCGGTTTTTCAAAGAATAGTCTTTATTCACATCATGGTCTTTATTCGGAGGTGGCCGCAAACACATGTTTGATAGTACATAATACTAATTCTGTTAACGTCACCGACCCGACTTTTCAGTGGTTCCATACAAATTTATCATACACACTTCAATACAGAGCTGATCCTTGATATTTTGCTCATGTTTTGTGAAAAATGTTTAGAGTTAATATTTATTGTGTAAGAAAATATTATCGTCATCACTTTTCACGCTTTAAGATCTTACAGCTTGATAAGAAAGTAATGTTTTTGAATGTTTAAGGAGCCAGTTACAATAATTGGTTTAAGGGGGGGGGGTTACCTTAAAGACGTTGGAGTACTTATTAAATAGTAAATTCACAGATTCAGAAACATTTTGTACCAACGTACTTCGTGTCCTTATGTCTATCAATTGAACCTATGTCAATGTATAATTGTGAATATCGAAACATGATTTTATATAGACTGCGCTTAATTATGAGATACAGTGTTGAATGATTTGTTTGCAATGCCATTCACTAAAAATCATAGTGGGCCCCGTGGTCGTGTGGTTATGGTCTCTGACTACTAATCACAAACTCCTCACCGTTGCGAGTTTGAATTCCACCCGTGACCAGACACATTTCACATGTAAGGAAGATGTCCAGCTAGCTTAGGGAAGGTCCGTGGTTTTGCTCTGGTGTGCGCCTTATGTCTTCCTTCACCGTTAAAGCTAAAAAAATCACAACAAGACTGTGGCTTCTGGTGCGACATTAAGAAAACAATTATAATTCGTTAAATCTAATTTGGTGAAATAATGTTTTCGTTGTAAAATACAAACACAATTTCATAAAAATGAGTTTGGGCAACTAAGTCACATGCTAACTCTAATAAACGATTGTATAAGTAAAGGGAGATAACTCAAGTAACCTTATTGACATGGGACACAACAGTCTCATAATTGTACTATTGTGTGTGTGAATGCTGTTTAATACTGAACGGTAAATATAATATAATAGTGACTTGTAATATCAATACTTTTAAGTATTGCATTTCGATGGCGGATTTAGGGGGGGGGGCGGACCGAACGTGCGTCCCCACAAAAATCTAGCAGACATTAGTAAAACAACGTCAGCATGCTGATTATGTCCACATCAAAATACTATTACTCTAGACTTTACGCCCCCCCCCCTGAACCAAAATCGTGTATCCACCCATGTATTTATTAAATGTATTTCAAAATATCATAATACAGAATGTTTAATATACGGAGTACAAAACAAGTCAACTTTTTCAAGATAAAGGGCAAGATTTTTTCTTGTAAAACTAGTTATTTAATAGATTGTGTAAATAAGATATTTACTTCGTTGCATGACAAGAGGAGGTAATCGATGAACAATTGATGACCTAACTTTTTGTATAATAGGCCATTCAAATATACTACAAAGCTTCTTTTGTACAATTAATAATACCCCTTACCCCAATTACCTCCATTAGCGTCATACAGACCATTGTGCGTCATGCAATCGTGGAAATTCGTGTAACTCGAGAAAAAAGGTGAACTTGAATATAACGTCATATGTTTTAAAAAATGGACGGATTAAAGGGTGATAAGTGATGTATTGTTCAATGTTTTAAAATAGAAAAAGTATTTTAACTCAAATTATCTCACTGACGTCATACATACCAAATATGCGTCACGAAATCATTGAAATCCATTTTACTGACACGAACAAAAGGTGAGTTTGTTTGTAGCAACTGATATTTTAACAATAAATAGATTAAAGGGCGATAATAGATGTCATTGTATTGAACAATAATTGGTACTCAAATTAATTCCTATGACGTCAAACGGACAAAGTTTGTCATTTAGTCATTTTAATACGAGAAAAAAGTGAGTTCGATAATTACATCTGATTTTAACAAAAGATAGATTATTAAAAGCGACAATATGCACTTCGTTCGGATATTTGATAGTCAATGATTTACACGCGTAATAAGAGACAGAAAATAAATTCCCAATGCGGAGCTCGAACCCACGATCTTCTGTTTGGAAGTCACCTGCTGTACCAACTGAGCTTATCGCGCTGATGGGTATACAAACTACTATAAACACATGTATTATATATATAGCCCTATTACACTCCTGCTTCCTTTAATTAATTAAGAAACAACCACAGGTTCTTTTTAAGCCAACCCAGCCATTGCTTCACCCCAGTTCTAGGATTCTAAGGCTAGTCACACACACTCACGGCACCAATGTAACAGTAGGCAGAAAATAAAGTTCCCGATGTTGGGCTCGAACCCACGACATTCTGCTAGCAAGTCAGCTAATCTGACTGACGGGCATGTATACAAACTACAATAAGCACATGTATCGTTTATAAAGCAACAATCAACGAACAGAGAGCAGAGCAGAGCAGCGCAGAGCAGAACAGAACAGAACAGAACAGAACAGAAGAACAGAACTTTTTATAACGTGTACATAGGCATAGAATACAGACATCATTATTAAATTATAAACAAGAAGGTCAGTAATGATAATAAAAAAGAAAATCTATACAACAACTTAACCACCTTATTCATATATACCATAGTTTGCACCTGCACACACCACTTACATTAATCAAATCAGAGTTATTATTTCGTGGTAACCGTTTTCATTGTGAATCATATTCCTTCTTTCATGTCTAGATTTCTACCATTTCATACATGTATTTAAAAAAGGGACTATATCGTTATCAATTATAATAATGATAAATTTTCTGCCACCTTTTGAGAGGTAAACCTTTATTAAACATTGTACAGACAATGATTTGACGGAAATATGTTCTAGACGACCGAATATGCAGAAATTACTGGGTATATTAGATAAAAATACCATTATACGAAATCTTGGAATCTTCATACACTATATTACTGAAATTCGCAATAATTTATTGGGAGCATGATAAACTCGAATAGAATTATAAAGAGACTGTCCAATTGTGTGAATCATTTAGCATGACTGATAAAGTATTTATAATTCGAGGCAGTGTAGGCCTATGAGTTAATATATTATGTAACATTCTTTTTGACCTTGACATGTATGCATTTTCTTTACTGGATGATGAAGTCAGTTCACATCAAGATAGTAAATACAGCGCAACCTCTCCAGAGCGGCCCTCTCTTGAGCAACCGCCTCCCTTCAATAACGGCATAGTTTTTTCCGTTGTACAATTAACTATTAATTTAACTCGCTAGAGGAACAAACACTAAACAACAACATAATTATGTTGCTTCTCCCAAAGTGTTTAGCTTTTGTAATGTTTTACTGTACTATATTCTGTACTGTGATGTGCGGTATTCACGAAGAAACTTAAGTATTATCTTAAGAAATTCCTTATTCTTTACATAATCCCCTTAACCAAGAATAAGGATTCTTCATCCTTAAAAAAATCTACAGCATAATTAAATGCATTCCTTAGGTAAGGACATTCTTAATTTTAAGGAAAACTTCAATTCTGAGACAGAATTGGAAATTCCGTGGTCTAAAAATAGACCGATAGTCGAAATTCGCATGGTTATGTATAGTGACATATATCTGCATACAGTTAGCGAGTTAATTTTCATGAAAACTTTCTAAGTTCTCGTGATGAAATGTTTAATTTGTATGTAAATATTTTGTCGTCCTCTTAATGTGTATGTTTAATATCTGGTGAAGAAATCTTATCATGAAAAGTTTTTTAAATTTTCGTGAAAATATCATTGTTTGTTTTTTTTCAGGATTTTTACGAAAACAATCTGATTATCATATGCAAAAATATGCCAACATACTTATGTAAACAAATCGTTGTCAAAACGGTTGACGCAAAGATCAGAGCGCCGAATTTTCTACAAAGACTCGCAGGTTCTGGTGGAAATTATGAGTAGACAGTGCTACCATGACATGAACATGACTAATTATACTTATAAAAAGCATAAATTCACAAAAAGTGATTATTTTACTGTCTTAAACACACGGAAACGCGTCTCATATTCGTCAAAAATACGATATGACAGACTCTAAAAGCGCGCGAGCTGTTGTTTCATGCATTCAAATCAACACATTTAAATTAAATATCCTACTTTGATAGTATGAGCTGAATTTAAGAATAACTTTCCACTAGAGTATATGTAGACAGTTTACATTGTGCACTTATTTTAGAATATTAAGAGAATAGTTTATCAGTAAGCCTTCCATTTACAGGAATAACATCAAGAGGTACAGTAGAACCTTCCTAATCCGAACTTGATCGATTGACAAAAATGTTTGTATTTGAGAGGTTTTCGGAATACAAAGATTAAGGATTACAATGTTTTTTGTATTGAATAAGTAGTTAAAAAATCGGTTTAGAGAGGATTCCGGATAAGAAAGGCTCTGATAAGAGAGGTTCGACTGTATGTGAAAAATCAACTGAATTGAACAGGAGGTGGAACGACCATGTGCAGAAGCATAGGGCGATATATGCTGATAATCAGCATCGTCTTATGTCATGGGTAATGGACATCTTTTATTACACATCCAGGCGCGTAGCTAGCCTATAAAGAATGTGGATTCAAAATAATCTAGGGGGGTCAGGGGGCATGCCCCCCCTGAAAATTTTGAAATAAATGGTGCAATTTGGTGCGTTTGGGGGCCTCCGGAGAGCTTTCTTGACCAACGAAAATCCATTTATTTTAGCATAAAAATGGAGATGAATAGCTTTACTTTCGTTTATTTCAACTAGTCTTCATTTCACAGCAAGTCTAACTTGCGGCCTTTGCTGGCCGCAAACTCGTTTATGACAATATCAATATCTATTTCCATGTGTCTGTAGGCGTGCAACAGGGCTAGTCCAGACATCCGTTCTGTGAGCATCGTTGATCTCATGTAATTTTTCAGGCGTCTCATGATACTAAACTGCCTCTCGGCGGTAGCGGTAGACACTGGCATCGTAATTAGTACAACTAGACAGGTGAAGATGGAACGCCGGTCTACTGTCAACACATTGTTCACTTATGCCACTGGCCGTGAATTTTTATGTTGCGATACCGAATGAATGTTACCATTATTCAGTTGAATGCCACCTGTGGCTACATACCTGTAAAATGGTAATATTCAATGAGAAATTCCAAACTGTATTCATCGTTTATAAAAGTCATTGTATTGCATTTGTTATAATATGATGAGTATATTCTATATTCTGAATATACTGATGTGCATACAAGTAAACTGTAGTCTAAGTTATTCCAAGGCTGTTGTTATTCTAGTTTTATGAATTACATTTAAAAATGAAAGAACATCACCATACCTCAGAGTAACCAGGATCTTTTCCGTTGATGCCAAACTTTGACTCCACTGTTTAGGTGGGCTTATCAAGTTCCCAATGACTTCATTCAGATAGTGAATGCCATTGCGGTCGAATCTATAACTTTATATCACATTCCTATTATCGCACAAGTTCAACCCATCGTTTCCATCAGTCTTACCTGTAATTATAAAACATACATTTTAAAGGTGACAAGAATTATTACAAATAGTGTTAATTTACTTAACTCTTGGAACTCAAAGATGCCAGTTAATTAAAGAACAAAACAATTCCAGCCTCGCGAAATTTTAATGCCATGCTACAAAATCATATAGGAGAGGATATTTGAATTTATACGAAGGGCGTAGATGTCATTACGCAAATAGATAGAGGGACAACTCGTTCTATGTGAAACTTAATACAGCTCGCGAAAACATATGACTTAAGTAATCCTGCAGGTATTACAAGACATGGCATATACATTTTTGAAAACTATATTCAAGTAAAAAAACACCAAATGTGAATACTTACTGTATGAATTCGGCGTTTTATGCGATTTCTCTAGGCATCTTTGAAATGTCGGATGTTTTTAAGGATGTCCTAAACACGCCTAAGGAAACTACAATCTCCCTTAAATTTTAAGGAAAAATTAGCGAGTATTAAGGTAACTTTTCAGTTAAAATACTTCGTGAATACCACTGACGATATGTATTGAATTAAAGAAAAATCTCTTGAAACTTAAGGAAAAAATCTTCGACATTAAGGAAAGTTTTATTATTAAAATCCTTCATGACCCCCATTGTTCTGTTCATGAAATAGAAAGGTTCGAAATATAATAATAATTGGCGAAGGTTTATATTTTATTTATATATTTCATGCTTCCAAACGATCGTCTTTGTCCTAAAATATTCAAGTCTTTGCAGGTCATAGGGATATAATTATGTGTTTCTAACGTATTTTGTTAGAAACTGCACAAATGTGTGATATATAGGATTGAAATGTTACAGGCTGATTCAGTAAAAATACCTGGTTGTACAACGATTTAGTTACTATTCTAAACAAGAAACGTGTATTATGTTATATACAGTGTGTGCCAAAATTTATGTCCCACTAATGACGAAAAATATTAAAATCTGTAGAAATGAAATGGATCATGTCATATACAACAGGTTAAAGCCCACAGGCTAAATGTTTATGTAAAGAATGCTACAATTTCTTACATATAGCGTGAATATAACGTCTAATGAATCGATGATGTTATAGGGTAAGTTGTTTATTTAAAAATGGCTGAAGATGCTGAAATTGTCAGACTTTTCTATGAGCTTGGAAATTCTTTACTTTGGTTATAAGAGACTTAAAGAAACATTATGTGAGTGAAACAGTGCCATCCAGAAAACAAGTACAACATACAGTAAACAATTTTCAAGTGTATGAACTGTATTGGACAAACAGCAAAGAAATGAAGGACACCCGAGGACCTAACGTATTGTGTTGCACAATTTACTCTAGTCAGTATCAATTCACAAAGGGATTGCATAATGAAATGCCTTGTCAAATTTATTGTAATAACACAAGTCACAATACATTAGATGCATCTATTATGGCATTTAGTCTATCGTCTTTGTTTCTTTTACTTTTTTTACTTATTTTTTTCCAGACTTTAGACAGGCTCCCTCCTAAATTCGCGCTTGATGACGTTCGTATTATGGTACACAATATGCAATCGACGTATATGTGTTTGCTGAAATATGGATGAGAAAGTTTGATTAACATTCGACTGACGATGTAATCGTACAATCACCCGAATTATATGACATGATTGTATGTTTGTTAAGTTGATGCCATAGGCATGGCTGCCTTTAGAATCGCCAGTAAGTTTGCGCATTGCTTGGCATACAGTACGCTATGACTGTTCGTAGATGTACGAATCTTTGTATGTGTTTGTTTGTTATTATGATATGTATGGATGCAAATTGGATGCAAATGTTTGATTAACCAAGGTTTGACAGTGTAATAGCATAATGATAAGACACTGGACAATAACATTATCTCACACTTCAGCACTTTCTGTTTTAGCAGCTGCGGCCGTGGTCCAGTGGTTAGTGCGCTGGACTTGGAACCGGGAGATCCTGGTTCGAATCCCGGCCGCGGCAGGTCATATCCTTCCATCAAAATTGACTGAAAAATTATTGAAAAACGGCGTTAAACCCAGTGAAACAAAACAAACAAACTTTCTGTTTGTGTGAGCTAAAACAATCCCTGGCCGCAAGTACAGATAATAGTTTCCTGATGGAAGACAGATTGTAGTGGTCTTGATAAATTGATGACTTATTAAACTTTTAGGCAAAATTATTTCCAAAATAAGGCTTTAATGCTTTTTACCAGGAGATTTTTAATGTTTTTACCCTATTAAATGTGTTGAGTGTTCAAGCTAAGATCACCGTCAACATATTTTGAGATATTTCAGTAAGTATTTGAAACTGCCCTGATATTTCATGTTACAATTGTAGCCCTTAGTAAACCGCATATTATTAATGACCAAAGGCAAATATCTTAGGAACATATTAAGTTGATATAACAGTAAAAACACAAATGGATTTAGCACTTATGTATATTACGTTCTTGTAAAGACTTCATAAGCGATTCTGTTGTGTTCTTTGCATATTTAATGTAAATGTTGGAATGAATTATTCTAACCAAGGACAATGAGTACTGATGTTGCCCGTGAGGATTTGTGGGCAGTCTTTAAAGTGTCCTAATATTCTCATTGCGAAAAGCCCGTAACTGATGAAAAGGTGAGACATATGCATGTCTATCAGCGCCAAAAAGTAAATCAGTTTCATACATAGCTAACTTAAGACAAACATTCAGATGGTTAGTATGATCAGCATCTATCTCAATTAGAGATGCAATAAATTGACATTGAAGTCTTCAAGCCTCATTCAACGTCTTTCTGCACCAGAATGCCACGATATTTATGCAAGCGAAATCATTGTTTGTGTTGTAAATGTGGCATTATAGGCCATGGTACATTAATACATTACATTACATTGGTTGTAATGATACTAGCCAACCATGATTCAAAATAGAATGTGCAACAAAACCACGACTATTCTACGCCTAACTAAATGAGTATAGAATTGATAACACTGATTTTGAGCGGATAAATTGGTCAATGTTTGTTCTCAATATGAATCTCGTTTACGCAGTTGTAAATATGAATATAATGAATATAATATAATGAATTTCAAACCAGTAAACCTCAAACTGCACGATTTAAAAATACTAAGCTGTATTAGAACATGTAAACACAAAGTGCTAATACTAAACAAACAAATATACAGTTGAGTGAATTTGAGCATTATTTTAGTGTTTTAACATTCCTGGTGACCCGTATCTTACTCCTGATGATATTTTGTATTTTATTGTAAGATGAAAGGCACGAATTAATGTTAGAATATTAGAATGGACCACAAGATTTATATGTATTCAGCTGTTTTAATGAAAATGAAACAAAGTCTGTCCACAAAGTCAATAAACATACACGTATTTAACCTTTCAACCTAGTACACGCATGATACTAGTATTATGTTATATGGAAGAAGCACAATCTTTCTGAATAAAATTATTACGTTCATAAATATAAATAAACTGTTTGTCTGCAGAGTGCAGAGTCCATGAATGATTTTTAAAAAGGTAAATTTATTTACGACTGTTATCATGATCACAGAAATGATCCAATCATCTAAGTTTTGCCAGTTTCTTAAATTTTGGCTTTCTTACAAATATTTCTTATACGTCCAAATTGATACATCTAGAGTTCTCAGAACTGGCAAAGTTGAAGAGTACAAATGTTGATAAAATCTTGATAACATAGTCATGAAAGTAGCGCATTATCGAAGTTACGACAGTTTTCCATTTAGATCCTACATAATGTACATAAAATGTCATTGTTGAAAACTGTATATTACTCAAGTTACGACCGTTTTCCACTAATGAGACAATAGATACAGAGATACGACATTTTGCGACTACCTAGTTTAAATAAACTTAAGTGAGAATCTGATACTAATATTATGTGTACCTATAGCTAACCGATGATAATCATCAAAAATTCATCAGCATTCGCACTGTATTTCCTCTAAGTATCACCTCTAAATGCTCTTACTTATAAGTCTCAGATTTCATCAAGTAATATATTGCGTTTACATACCAACCATATGTAGTGTGACTGGAAACGATCTTATCAAATATGGGATACAATAAGATCATGATAGTGTTCATACGAACGAATCAAATACAACGAAAGTAATATCACAACATCATAACGACTGTATTCACAGTAAATGGATCTTCAAGCTGTTTATAAATACAGATGAAATGTTTCTATTGCCCATCACTTATACATTAACTAGCCATTAGCAAGAGTATACAAAATTGTTGTCCGATGTAATAGTTTAAGAATCTTTGTATGTTGTATGTGTACATGTATTTACCAAATAATACAAGTATCAGAAATTACTAAACATCATCATCACTAGAGTGTTTGCATATCTATATTCAGTACTAAGTGTCAATCATTCATTTATATGAGTACACATGTACATGTTCATTGGCGTAAATGATTCTTCATAAACGTCCTTATGAGTGACTTTATTCCTCGGAAATGAAAACAGGCAATCGTGCAAATTTGTTTATTTCGCGTACACGACTTAGGTGAAACATGTCCTACTTGATAACAAAATATTTATTCTTAACTCTCAATCAATATGTTAAATAACTTAAATATTTGAAAATGTGATCAATTCAAGTTTTCAAAATATAAGAACAAAGTACATCAAAACACTACAAAAATCATGCATGTGAAGTTAATTAGGTGAGGGGACCTACAATCGTGACAGTTAAGTGCAGTGTTCAAGAAAATCGACCTACTTCATTAAATGTATCCAAAATTATCCAATATATATATATTCCATATTCACTATTTCCAGCACAAATATTTTATTTCCTAATCACCAAATCATAACACACTAAGCACAAACATTTTGCACAGTCACTCGGTACAAGTATTTAATAATAAGCACAAACACTATAAACACTCTCCTCTCGAAAATACATGGAAACACATAACACCACAAGACATGCTTGTTTGCCCTGAAATTCAATGGTAAATTAGTAAACTAAAGAAGAAAGTACTAAGCACAAGTAATTAAGTAATGACAACTAAGTACAAAACAAAAATAATTTGGTACTGACATTTAATTACAAATCACAAGTATTTAAGGACTGATAACCAAGAACAAAACACAAATAATTAAGTACAGGCAATTAAGTACAACACGCGTATAAGGGTATTAAGCACAAATCATTAATAATTAAGTACTAACAAATAAGTACATAACTTAATTGATTAAGTACTAATTGTTACGTACAAATCACTAGTAATGACAATTGTGCACAAAATACACATAATTAAATACTAGTAATTAAGTATAAAGCAGCTGTAAATACGAACTAGTATTAGTCGTTAAGCCAAAATATGTATACGCCAGTAATTAAAGAGAGATCATAATCAACAAATCGTTGATAACAATTAAACTTTAGTAATAGAGCAACTTCGGTAAAATGTGTAACGATGAACTTGTTCACATCAGCCAGTTTCAATCGTTTATGTACTATTTATATATGGAAGTAAGTAAGTCTACTTACCTACAGTAACGAATAAGAAAGAAAAAAATACACATATCCACACAAAGAGTTATCCAAACTGCAAGACTGTTAAATGTCTGCTGTCATTACAGTTGATACATTAAATCTGAAATCCAATCAGTCAATAATATGCAAATGTTAGTCATTATTTACAAGTAGAAGATTGTAAGTACACAGATCCAAAATGAGTACTTTACACTTCGTCTGTTTCAATATATTTTTGGTTAGCATACATGTTGTTGTATTACTCATGTTTAACGTGATTTTATCGTGGTTAACGATTATGCAATTGTTTTCAAAAGCTTATTATTCATTCAAACGCATAAACGCTTTTCTGACGCAGCACGTGCACAGCAACAGGTTTTCTTCTACAGGTTTTATGACAAGCTACCATAAGCAACTCAGCACATATGGAAAATCAAAATAATATGTATCAACTATCACAACTTATGATGCTACGTCTTTCTGAAAATCAAAGAAAAACAGCTATCTATATGCTCTAAGCAGCGTCAAAGCTGCACGCCAGTTTTGCTGCTCCGGACAGATTATTCTTGCGAATCGTTACAGTATTGCATGATCCGTCCGGTAGGTACATCTTCATACCGAGATATCTCGTATAACGGGCTCATATTGTTATATTACGCATATACCATATTATATTGTACTCTGAGATATCACGACTCGAGTTAGATGTTCAGGAATTTCAGAGAGCTTTGTTGCTTACATCTATCACTCATACATTTATTCGAACTCGCATTCGAACTCCGACAATATCTAGTTCTTGTGTTTTATGTGACTTATAACTGGTGTTTAACGCCGTTTTTGAACAACTTTTCAGTTATATACGGCGACCGGTTTACCGAACCAGTTTCCTGGACTGCATACTAACCAGTACTTACTTACCCTTCCACAAGCAGCCGGCATCTTCTCCGCATATGGAGGAAAATCGACATTTTTGTCAAATTTTCATAAAAGGGTATGACCTGCCGCGACCGGGATTCGAACCCGAATCTCCGGGTTACAAGCCCTGCGCAGTAATCACTGGACCACGGCTGCGGCCAAACCCCGACAATAACAAATAGAGCCAGGTACTCAAGTCTTAATCTAACATAAACTTCGACGTCTAGCTGCTGAAACATAACCAGTTATTACAAACATTTTTATTAAATACATAATAAATGTTTACATTTGCAATTAGTAAGTTGTCGTTATTAACCTGAAAAATGGCGACATACAATTCTGTATATATGTACATGTAAACTGAAAAAATGAGTGAAACTATTACAATAACACAGCGCATGTGATTATCTGACTGAATTTAGCTAATACGTGAGGGACATTTGTAATTGTATTCTACTTTAAGTAAATCTCGATTTTCACGAGAAACGTGCGTGTCAAAAACATGTTGGTTCAATCCAAAGTTATATATCATCCTATCGTGAATAACATTTGACTGACTGATAATTATCAATTAGACATATTAGGATAAGTTTAAGCCAAATTTACCATATCTTGAAGAGAATTATTATGCAGCATAAAAGCAAATTTGATTTATATCCTATCGCTAATACACCAATTTAATGACAACGAAACAAATGCAACATTATTTAACATGAAAAAGTTAAAATGTACACGGAGTATTTACAAAATGTTTGAAAGTTTTATTACTGATGATTAGACACGGAATTGTAATTTGACTTATTTCCATGGTGTATGAACATATTTATACATGTTACTATCAGTTTATTTATATATAAGTATCAACTTAATATACATTTCAGTATTGCTCTTTTGCAAAAACTGTTTGATTTCTACGTCATTATTATGCAGAAAAGTTCCCGATGTCCGTCATCCAGACTTAATGTACCTTATTATACTCGATATTGATATACAGCTTTATGTCATGCTATTTTTTTCTCTATCGCACGACGTATTCAGTAGAAAAAACTCTAATGTTTTTGAACTTTTTGAATACCCTTCTCCCATACATCTTGGTGCAATACCATCTCAGAGAAGTGTAGATAATGCATTTATTGAATACGAATCTTTTGAAGTAATTAACTACTGAGTATTTTAACCTTAATTAAGGACCCGTTAATATGAGATTCAAAAGATTTTGTTGACAATAGCAAAATGGACCTCCATGGAAACAGTCAATGAAATACGTGTTGTTCTTACATGCAGGGTATGAAGTAATTGACTTACATAACGCTGATATTCAATAAGACGAAGCATTTGAGATTAAGAAAATGATGAAAATAAAGTGTTACTTTTTATTGGATGGAAAGATTTTATAGTTAGGTAAATGAATGAGGCTTACTACTTTGCAATGGTTTCAACAATCTTCGGCTAATATAACAATTTACACGCATTTGAATGCAAGCACCCGTTTATACGGTAACGCATGTTTCGTTTAGGAACATACTTTTAAAAATTCCCTTTACAGTTCATATTTGCATGCTTGTTGATGATGTAAGTGTTATAAGAAGTCTTGTGACTTGCTTCTAGACATCCGTACCATTAGATAGGGGAATATTTCAACACAAGTGTACAACGACAATTTTTATTTCAGAACTCGTCTTCACAAATAAAGAAATCATGAACGAAAAAAATAACATCCGCTGTGGTTGTTTTCTGAATAAGAACCCTTGCTTACAGAAAGAAAAAGTTAAACATATAGTAACATTGAGCTAAGAAGAACACATTTCAGTAATTTTCTGACGATACTTACTTTCAAACTCAAAATCAGAAATCACTGAAAAGTATAATCAGTTGGTAACGTATGTTTCAACGAAATTGTATCGGTCATCATAAACAATCACCATTATGAAAAGAACTTTTTAACAATACATAACAACATCTATATAGTTAAAAAAACACGCAGATAAATTTTGCTTTATAATTTGTCACTTTTGCATGATTTTTTTAGATATGTTTAAAAAATATTTTGTCCAAGAGCAATAAGAACAATGTTAATTAGCCTTCGTATCATTAAAACCATGTTTGAAAGAGTTCAAAGCGTATTATTTGAATAGGTGATATGTAATGCAAATTGTTCATGGTATTCTTGAGCCGCAAATGTCACTTTCTTCTGATATATACCAATTTTGACAAATAGTAACGTACGTTACACTAAACTCATTTTTGTTTTGCGTTAAAACAATGGTCAATTTTTATTTTTTCATCCTCATTCAACTGATACATCCGACCATATTTCCCGTGCGGTACTGGGCATGCAATTTTACACAATACCTTATCTTCTGACACCCATATGATATCCTCGTGAGCTGGCCATTGGAAAAGAGATCTGCGTTGCTGCATAAATGATACTTCTACATCTTTGTCGTCATCTACTTGCACTACTTTGCCGATATACCATTTACTTTCGTATAGAGCTGGCACAAAATCTCCCGCCGAGCATGTCGGTTCATCTGAATCTGCGCTAATTGTGTCATCAGGAACTTCCACAATCCTTGGTAACGTATGTTTCTTGGTCTTTTCAGTCACTATAATTCTCCACGTTTCACATATCAGTCAACTATTGCATATTTCGCAATAACATAATTTGTCTCGTGTGCAAAACTGACCATAGCTGTTGACCTTAGCTGAGTGTATCTTCAGAGTGCCTTTGATTGGAGGAAACTGTATTTGTGGCATGAACTCATTGGTCGATTCACATTCGTCTTTTGAGACAAAGAAGAACTTGACTTCTTTCATACTAGATGATGTGGCCCAATTGAAGAAATCGTCTGCGTCTTGTATGACGGATTTTCCAGATCTGACATATTGGTCAGCTAAACGCTTTACGGTTCCTCCAAGCCCATCACACGCATTTTTCCCATGCCCAGATTCATAATAATTCCACGTTGCGGGGCAATCATACTTGCTCTCGTGGTTATTTATAGCATCGAATATGAACCCATTCCTTTGTTGACTTGTGGGACTGTCAGTCCAGTAATGCACATATTTTATTTCAGCACACCCGGGGAGATCGATGACTTCATGGAAAAGTTTTTCCATGATTGTAAGGACAGTACCAGAAGCATATGAGAGTGTGTTGGAGACGGCCACATAACTTTTGTGCGCTAGACTCTCATCTGCATCTCTGAAATAGATAACCATTGGATGTAATGTTACTTGTGTAGCATTCCAATACGCCGACTGGATCTCATCAGCAGTTTTGCAGGAATAATTCTCTGCAAAAACCATATGTATTACTATTTCTCCAGGAGGCAAATTTTCTTTCAATATCCTTGTCTGCTTGTATTGAATTCTCATGACGTCGTAATGCTCTGTAAATTTCTCAATTTCTTGTAGCCAATTTTCATAGAATTCATATCTACTCATCGATTCAGTAACTATTTTCATCTTCTTTTTATTGTTTTCAAGTGTGACTCTCTTCCACTTCGTGTACATGACTGTTTCAGGCAGTTGTGTTTTCTCTATGTTGTGTTTTTTCCGCTAGGGCCTTACCGGCGCTCGCGGGTAAAGTTTTGCCGGCTCTCGGCATAGGCGCCTTGTCCGGCTTGGCCGGTACAGCCGTTCAGAAAGCTCTCGGGTCGGGATTGTACCTAAAAAGGGCGGTCGCGTCTGTCAATTGGAAACTGACGGCGGGGGTCTTTATTTGAAACCAACTTCGGGCGCGGGATTAGACGCGGTCGGAGACGGTTTATATTTGAGAAGAGAAGGTACTGTATACGACGGACGAAGTATTCTCTTTGGACCCAATAGCCCGTTTAAAAATATTCCACTTCTCGGAATGTTTCTTTGATTTAAATAAATTGTTGCCTGATTTAATAGGGGGTAGGAATGGAATCGCAAGAATTTAGATTTAAAAAAAATAACGAAGTACAAGCCGTATTTACGGACGATGTAGCGCGACGAGCCGCTCTGAGTAAAAAAATACTTAAAAAAGAATTGGAGAAATACGCAGACGAGAACGAACTAGAACGAGCAGAGGCGGAAATTGGACGAGCTTGTGTCGACAAAATAAAAGAATACTTGAGAGAATATATCAAATCGAAAACCTAAAGAAAGAATGGACGATGGACGACGAAACCATCGAGGACAGAATCGAACGGAAATTACAGGGAGATGTAAAAAGGAGTGGAAAATTTAAAGGAAGAATTGGAAATTGGAGAATGAGTTGGAGCGGGCAAAAGAGGAAGTTGCTAAAACCTTGGTTAATGAAATGAACGAAATTTTAAGAGATTACATCAACGATCGAAAATTGGAAGCCAAACTAAATAAACTAAAAAAAGAGTGGACGAAGAATGATGAAACCATCGAGAATAAGGTTGAACAAGACGTGAAAAGGGGGGTGGGAAGTCTTAAAAATGAATTGGAAACGTACGTAGACGATAATGAGTTGGAACGAGCAAAAACGGAAGTTGGTAAAACCTTTGTAACGACGGTAAAAGAACGTTTGAAGGGATACGTCGACGAACAAAAAATGGAAACTGAACTGAATAAACTTAAAAGAGAATGGGCGTTGGATAACGAAACCATCGAGGATAAAATCGAACGAAAATTACGGGGAGATATCGATAAGGGTGTAGAAAATTTAAAAAAAGAACTGGAAAAGTTCATAGACGAGAAAGACCTAGATCCAATCATCGGAAGAATAAAGATGGATGTGGGTAGGGCCGTCGTGGGAAACAATACCAAAATTTTACGATTAAAATCGGATATAAAAATTCTTGGAGAAAATTTATTAGATACTCTTTTATTTTCGCTCGACATTAGCGCGGATACTATAATCAATATAAAACAAAAAGAAGATAATCGAGTTGTTATCACTAATAATAAAAATAAACGATACAACTTTTTCACATCGACCTTCGTTAAAAAGCCGAACGAGAATATTATTTATAAAGATATAGTAGAGTACCCCGTTATTCTAGGCGATGAACATTTGTACGGCACGGAACACTGGCTCCTTAAAAGGACGGGGGTTTACACCCTTGGCGTTAATTTGACGTATACGAGAAAAAATAATCCGGCGGGGAGACAACGATTATTACATGTGGACCTAGGTGATGGAAGAACGAAAATATTTTAGGACCGGCTCGAAAATCGAAAAAGAATAATTAGTAAAACGTGGTCATTCGATCGATATTACTTCGCCGGACACGAGAATCGGAATATACCCCTTAACGTACGACGAATACGAGTTTACCGTTAAAGGATACGTGAAATTGTATTATAAACCGTTTTAACGCGCGATTTTTTTTCTTATAAATACGGGAAAAATTCTCGTATTTATAAAATTTCTCGCGAGAGCGGAGGTTGGGTGGGATTGAGCGGAGGTTAAGGTTTGGTGGAGGTTGAAGTTGGTGGAGGTTGGTGGACGTTGGTGTTGGGTTGGGGATTAGCGGAGGTTGAGGTTTGGTGGAGGTTGAAGTTGGTGGAGGTTGGTGTTGGGTGGGGGATTAGCGGAGGTTGAAGTTCATGTTGAAGTTTGAACCCTTCTAGGAGGGGGTCTACAAGGGTTTGTGCCTTCTAGGTGAAGATACGCATTTTGCACTGAATGACCTTGCGTCAGAACACCCAATATACATCTACTAAAATGTGGAAATATTTTTCATCCAATGCCACGAGGGTGTATATCGATCTGTTGGATGAACTCGTTAATCAATAAAATAATACGAGACACTCGTCAATAAAAATGACGCCCGTTGAAGCGAATAGAAAGAAAAACGAAATTGAGGTTTGGCAAAATCTTTACCCGGACCATTACGAAATAAAATCTTTTAATCCGTAATTTTCGGTGGGTGATAAAGTAAGGATCTCGAAGAAAATGAAAACGTTTGAAAAGGGGTATACACTTAGGTGGACTGAAGAAATCTTCACTATATCAGCCGTACAAAAAACTACACCAGTTGCGTATAAGATAACGGACTATAACGTGGAGGAAATACAGGCACGTTTTACGAAAAAGTACTACAAAAAAAGCTAACCTAGAAACATTTAGGATTGGGGAAATAATCCGCCGTAAAGGTAATAAATCGTTAGTGAACTGGTACGGTTATCCAAAATCATTCAATAGCTGGGTCGATAACGAGCAGATTGGGAAAACCGCGGATACGGGAAAATCCCTGGCACGCATATAACGAAATGGTGGGAAACCGCGTATACGGGGGAAAAGCCCCAGCCGTGCGCATTGACGCATCTTGCATAGCTGCGGAGGTCATACGCACATCAAAATACTCCAGAATCATGCACGGATATTACGAAAAAATGGCGGGAAAACGCGGATACGGAAAAGAACAGTTGATGACTGATGAGTCATCGAACGCATTGACGCGTCTTGGAGGTCATGCGCATCAAAATGGGCCAAAACCGACATTTTTATACCACTCGTCTCCTCCAAGTTCGAACCCTGCCATTAGCAAATGAAATGTTAAACCTAGATTCGTCCGAAAACAGAACGTCGCGCCATTGCCTGCGAGTCCAATCCAGGTGAACCTTGGTCCATTGACGTCTTGTTTGACGGTGTCCCAACGTCAGCGGAATGCCAACGTAGAGACGGTACGCTTTCAATCAGGCGGCACGTAGCCTATTCCTAACCGTCCTGTCGCAAACTCTTGTGCAAATAGCATTCCTCAGCAAACGACCTAACTTTTGACTAGAAAGAAATCTATTACGTCAATATGACGTCGTGAGAAAACGGTCTTCCCGTGGCGTGGTTTTACGAGATCTGCCTGATTTGGGTCGATCTGTGACATTCCCATTTTGCTAAAATCTGTTCAGCAGTCGACTTATTGTCGATTCGTGACGATGGAAATGCCGAGCAACGTCTCTTGTCGACATGCCAGCGGTAAGCATACCGATGACTCTTTACGTTGCTCAAACGTCATTCCAGGCCGACGTCCCATTATTGATTTTCAAAGATTATTTTCCAGTTTATGCGTTTACGATAAGGAAGCTCTCGAACTGTGTACTTTGTGTGACCCGCGGAGGATCATCCGATTTGCTGTGCACATACTGCCAGTGATTTTCGTGGAAGTGACGTTTCACGATCACATAATGGTCTCGTGTACAAAAAACAAGTGAAATCATGCTGTCAATGAATGGGTGCAATTGTTCAATACAGAAACGTTTTAGTGACATTGATTTATAGACGAAAACCAAAGGCGTAAAAAAACTTGCTTAACTTTTTTTTCTCAGTAATAATTACCATATTATGGATATAATACCTAAGATTTAATTGCTCTAATTTTGCTTATGCTAGAATGAAATCTGCTAGGTGTACGTTTGTAGTTGTATAAGTGTTTCAAAATGCTTTAGATTAAATACAAGAAATAATTGCTACTGTTTCTGCCAGATTCTTTCCTGTAAATATTCATAGTTTTGTTACCATTAAGCTTCTCTTTGTGCAAATGCTCTTCATGACAATATTATTATTACATGTATATTATAAAGCTAAGACTCTGCCGCTGAACCTGATGGAATTCATTACCAACTTCTGAAGCATTTACCACAGGTTTCACTTGATCTTTTATTGAACATTTTCAATGATATCTGGGTAACAGGTGATGTGCCGTCTTGTTGGAAGGAGGCACTCGTTATACCTATCCCAAAACCTGGGAAAGACCATAATGACCCTACTAATTACCGCCCTATTTTCTCACTAGTTGTATTTGCAAAACTTTCAAGCGAATGGTTAACACTCGTCTTCTTTGGTACTAGTTTAAACGGGAGACTATCCTTGTTTGTTTCAATTTTTCTATCAAACCGTAATTTCCTCTTTATCCGAGAACCATTAACAGGAACAGGGAGTTCCACAGGGCAGCATCCTTTCGGTTACACTGTTTGGTCTTAAATAATAATATAACCAAAGTTCTCAACCCCGGAGTTGATTGTTCATTATACGTCGACGAATTTTTTATATGTTATCGTTCGAAAAGCATGCGTACCACTGAACGTCAACTACACCAACAGAACCTTGTTAAGATTCAAAAATAGGCCTCAGAAAATGGTTTTAAATTTTCAAAATCCAAAACGCAATGCGTACACTTTTGTCGTCTGCGAAAGGCACATAACATATCCAGCTCGAAAATCCCTGTTGTACCTGATGTAAAATTTCTTGGTGTCATTTTTGATAGAAAAAATGTCTTTCATACCCCATATTAAAAATCTGAAACAAAATTGTCTTAAAGCTCTAAATCTACTGAAAGTCCTTTCTAATACTGAGTGGGGGTCAGATACCTCAACGCCACTAAAACTGTACAGAATCCTTATCCGTTCCAAATTAGACTACGGATCAATTGTTTACGGCTCTGCCCGCGTGTCATACTTAATGATGCTTGACACTATACACCACTAAGGCTTGCGTTTGGTTCTTGGTGCTTTCCGCACATCACCATTACAAGGTTTATATACGGAGGCCGGTGAACCGCTACTAATGCTACGTCAAAAGAAGCTATCGCTTCAGTATGCAAAGTCTGATTCATCTAACCAGAGACGTTATATTCAACCCTAATAGCAAAGAGCAATTTCAAAACAAAGAAAAAGAAATAAAACCAATTGGTTTACGATTGGAAGGCGACTTAGCACGCATTCTCATTAACCGACCAAAACAGTGTCACAGCTGTAACGTTGTGATTTTCTTTCCAACAACATTTTCAATTATAAACATTTTTTTTAATTTATGTGTAAGAATAAGCCATTTGAAAATAAAAAAATGTAGAAAAAATATTTCTGTGTGCTTATATTAGTAAAATCTTTGAAATAAAACAGATCTCCCCCGCGTAAAATACAAAGCCACAACCCATAATACCACACTTTGGTCATTTCTAGTCCTACATGCGAGCAATGTATCAGCGAAAGGATGTCTTTTATGGATAGTACTGGTCATTAATAGTCATAAGAAGCATCGTTCTACGAAGTAAAAACTTTCTCATAGGTCACATAAATTGATGAGATGATGTCACAACTAGCACGAAGTTTACGTGACTGATTTTACAGAGGCAGCTACTGATTCAAGATATTCGGTTTGAACATGGTATAACTGTCCAAATTAATTGCTTGGCTATATATTTCAAAAATATACTTATTGTCTATAGCAGATATAATCGATCTACGCGCACACATAACTTAAATCCGACAACTGTCAATTCGGGTTTTTTGCCGGTTTCTATACGTGACACGGTAGTGCAGCTTACATAAATGATTTGTCCTCATTAAAGGAACAGAACATAGTGGTTTGTAAGTTCTTCAATATTTTAAAGCTGTAAATAATGGTCATCTTTAAATTTGCAAACAAAGTTTCAATTTTCAAAGTTAGTATTTATTTTACGTGACGAAGCTTTACGTGACGATTTATTGTTTATATATTTGGACGCGAAGACAACGATATTTTGTTCGCAAAGTCATTAATAACAAGTACCCTGAAGGCGACGAAAGTTTTAAACCGCCAAATGTACTTGAATTTCTCTTGAAACACATGATGACAAGAATTTTTCTGTATCGTAAAGGGTAAGTGAATGTAATATTAATATTTTGTTAAAATCATGTTACTCAGTCATACGTAGCATAAAAACCAAAGTACCAGGGCTACTTTAAAACCTACTGTAGAATTTTCATTTGATATTTTGAGCTGCTCAATTAAATTCATACATGCAAAATAAGATCAATATTTTTTTTCAAATCCTATTGACCACAATATATGAAATATTAAACTCTTATTAAATATCAAATTCTTATATCGTCAATATTTCAGTAGATGAACGCAACTTATGTACATCATTTCATACATTAATATATATGATCAGATGTCTGTTAATTTGCATTATAAAAATGTCATGTGAAACACATTTGCTTTCAGGGTTCGTTATTTTCCTCCTTTGCTGAAATGCAGTAATAGTTAAATAAATATATAACAGATACTAAACTAATTTATCACATAACCTGCGGTCCAGGAGTGCCGTAAACCCGTGCCGGAAATATCGTTCGGCACTGCCAAACCGTGCAATAAATATTCAAATTAGCCAAATCACTATATTTGCATATTTTTACTACTGCGCTACTACGATATTTGTAAACTTGGTCGACTTTCGATTCGTAATGATTTTTTAATGAATAAAATGATGTTTGTGTAAATAAAATAACGATTTTATGTCTTTTATCTTGCATTTTATCGCCAAACGATAACTAGAAACATGCACTACTTTTTTGCGCACAGTAGTGAACAGTCTACACTAGACGTCTTGTACTGACGTCATCTTGACGTCATCCTTCGGTCTGTTTCATTATCTGTCGTCGCTTTTAGCGCAGAGCCTCGTGTCGTATTATTTTGTCAACTCGTTTAATAAAAATGGTAAGGAATGAGTACTCATTCAAGATCCTCTATTTCACGTATGAAAAGATATAAAAAAAATCAATTTATTCACTAAATATTTAAGTAATTATGTCTTAATATGTCATAACCCTGTTTAATTTGTCTTTCTATTCTAGATAATAAGACCCACGCACCTCGACAGAAAGAATGTCGTGAAAGAAAAAAGGCCGAAGCAAATAGTAAATAATAAGAGCAATAGAATGAAGAAATACAACACCAAGGTCGGATTATTGAGTAAAAATATGCAAAAGGTAGGAGCCAGAAACTGCACAATAAACAGTAAAATTACAGAGCAAGAAATAGTATAACTGCAAATGCCGCCGAAAATATATGTTGTTCATCCATCATCAAGTGTTTTACCAATGCAAGCTAACGAAATATCAAGAATAAAATTAAAATAAAATGCTGATATATAGACAAGGCAGGTTACGCTATTACAAGACTGTTGAAATGCAGGCAACTGAAATAATTGCGATGAAGGGGTTGCGATAATACATATATAGTGTAACTGGTCTAGATGAGGAAAATGACGTGTGCAGTGCACTGAAGAAGGTTTTCTTGGCAGGATAAAGGCAAATATGACTGGAAAAATATAGCACCCGTAAAACAGAAACGGAACAAAGAGAATCAAATAGCATTGAGTCCGGTGGAAATCAGAATCGATATCACTAAATTACGTGTTTATTTAAATGCCTTTCTTTATCTCGTCTCAAAAACAGTTTGATTTGTCGTTTACGTGACAAACAGACCTATAACATTTACCGGAAACCAATGTTTTGATAAACGTGTTATGGTTACTTAGTCGTTTCACATAAGCTGCACTGGTAATAACATACATATTTGAACATATTTTACAGGATCAGCACTTGCATACTCTAAATAATAAAATAAAGAAATCAAGAGTAACTTTTCTATGATGATTGCAGACAGACGTTTAACCAATATATGTACGGATAAAAATATTTTAAGAAACAAATATCAGTGTTTTCATGTTATATATGGTTGTTATTTTGCTCAATGGAGACAAACTCGGCCTTATTTGATAGTATTCTACATATTTATTGATCAAATGTAAAATTGTACCGTAAAATACATAGATGTTACACTCAAGGTTTTCAAATTGGTTCAAGTTCAAGAATGTCGCTAAAAACGCTGTACCATATACAAAATAATATCCGTAGAACCTTAATTTTTTAAAACAAATACGTAAAAACAAAACTCAAATAACTCTTTATACATTTTACGTGTAAGTTCTATGTCACATTTGAATAATCAACAGCACATTAATTATTATATAAAACATGTGAAACAGTTTTATATTGATCAGTACAATTCCATGCTGTACATCGCATATAATAAAACAATATAAATATTATCTCCTTATAGCTTTATAATTCTAATTATAAGTATAACATAGGCACACATAGAAACATTCATTAAAATAGCCTACTTTTATCATGGTGTGTTAAATCTTTGTCTTCGTATAAAGGCCGTATTCTAAAAAAAGTAACATTAAACACAACATGCTCGCCCATATGGGATTATCCCAGAGTAAACAAACTCAATACGACAATCATCACAGTATACAGTGTATTTACGCTCGACACGTGTTTATAGATGTGATATAAGGTACAAACAAAATAAGTATTTAAAAATCAGATATGAACCAGGCTGTAAGGAACAAATGTTGACATATACATATAACATAAAAGGTATTACAATATACAGTACTGCTGGTAGAATACAAATAAAATTGACCAATTTGTTTTGTTTTAATAACCACATGCAGCTTTGAAAGTTTTCAGAATAACTGAAATAAATTTACAAATATTTAAATGTTTTCTATCATCATTCTCAGACATTATTTTCTTAAAAGTTATGCAGTTTCTATTTATATCATTAATAGATGCCAAAATACTATTTTTGTGTTTTATGCCAAATTTCTGTCTCCACATTCAAATCTTCGAATGGATATTTGTTTCTAGTATAAGAATATTCGGCCAAAACCTGAACATTCGAATATTCAGTTCCATCTCCAGCATACACTTACAAATACCATGACTTATTAAAAATCAATACAGATAAGATACAACCTCATCGATGAAGAATGTCCATCAAGGGAACATTTGGCTAGCATGCTGATAGCTTTTATTCAAAAATACATTTTATAAAAACAGATGTTTGCAAAAGAGTTGCCTTCATTACATATGTATACAATTATGAAGTCTCATTCAAAAATCTTCCCAACACAAAAATTGACAAATAAATCTTTCCGCTCTTTACTCCAGTTTTTTATGTATTGAGAACACGCTCATAGTGTTAACAAAACAAACCTTACCCACTGTTAAAAGTTTGGATCGCGTAAACCAACATTTTAAGGACAGTCTCGGTTATATAAAAAAACACGCAGGAAACATTGTATTAGGCTGTTACTCTATCACGTCTGTGCCGTTTAAATTAAAATCTTCAAAATATTCTTACCCGTTATTAAACATATTAGGATACTGGTGTTTTTTACACACACCTGGACTGTTTTTATGTCTAAAACAACTTTTATCAATACAAATCAAGTGAAACAAAGGCTAAAAAGGAACTAACCTCATGTAATAAAAGAAATACAGGAAATATCCGTCATCCATCTTGTCACATGGACACTATTTCTCTATTAACTGATCTTGAAAAAAAACTGGTCTGGCTGTATTGGCAGTAAAGACACAAAAATCAAATCACACTTGTTAACGAATATGGAACGCCGGGACTGTCTTTTATAAACATGAATACTAGTATTCATTAGAATGTTTTTATTATACTGGGAAATTGAGTTATTTATATACTGGTCGTCATAAGAAAGTAACCATCATAAAAAATCTTTTATTTTGGCCTAATATACTGACCGTGAAATTTTAATGGTATACAGCAATTTTATGGTCAATAATGGATGACAATAAACCATATCATGAAATGTTTCAGTTATTTCCAGAAATAAATTCATCTCGTTTACTTGCGTTTTGTCTATTTCATACCACCATCACGCACTGGTTACTTTCTTATGACGGCCAGTATATGTTGTACAATATATCTCTGTTATGTGTGTATACAGTTTTATGGCGCGCTTTGTATTTTATTATGTTATTTTTCACCTTATGTGAATACATCATTATAACAAACAGATATCTCATTTCGATATCGTGTCATCACGTGCTCTTTTCTGACAAACCACGTCTTGTGTTTGATAGTTCCAGAATTGCAGATATGTTTAATGCATGGATTTACCACTCATTCACTTACAAAATCAGATTCTAACCCTCGAAAACAAGGACTAGTGTCACGTGCTCCAGTATATTTGAACCTCAATATTACGACCAACCCGGTATCACGCCACCTCAAAATCACCACCACTTGTTTTTGGACCGGCTTTCAATAAATCCCCCATAATTCAACTTGATAATAAAGCCATATATGGTTTTATTATTGAGGCTTTAGTGAAGTAATAAAACTGTTTTGGAAGGGTAGATTTGGTCAACAAAGCTTGTGTTAACTATATCCCTATCAGGTACTCACGCGTCAGAAACAAAATGTAACATACATGTAATACGATTAAATTATAAAGCTCATCAAAATAGGTAACATATATTCCAAATGAACAACAATAAGGCGACAAATGCATGAATTAAAGGGTTTTTACATCAACAACTAGAAGTGATGTATTTATTTTTGTGCATAAAATTTCGATTTAAACCGTTCAAATATTTCAAAGTTTGAGATTGCATACTCGTATAAAATAATGAAAACTTTCATTGCATAAAATGCAAAAACAATAATTATATTAAATACTACGAATGCATTAAGATGTACAATTTATCATGTGATAAGAAGATTGATTTGAAAAAGATAGATAAAATCGTGTTCCTAGCATATAAAATTTCTTCGTGAGGTTATGATTTGAGGAAAATAAAAAAATATATATATGTAGGATAAAATTAAATTTTATAAACTTTCTGTATTTACAGAAAAAAAATGAGCGAGGCTTTTACAACATAGTGTAGGTGATTATCTGGCTGAATTTGACAATATGCGAGGACCATGAGAAAAGCTAGTCTATTTCACGTATATTTCGTTTACCACGAGAAACATGCTATACATCATCGTATTGTGTGTAGAATTTGATCAACTTATATATAAACAGCTGGACACAAAAGAACAACTTCATACCAAATTCACCATATTTTAAAGAAAATCCTTATTGCGTATTACGCATGCGTCACACCCGTGTTCAGTCTGAATCACACTCGCATGTATAAGTATCTATGACTCGTGCAATTTCAAAAATCTGCCGAAAATGGTATTTTTCTTTTTCTTTCTTTTTTCATTCAAAAAGGATTTATGTAGACTTGAATCTCTGAAAGTCTTTTAATAACCAATATTTCGAGAGCTTCCGGGGACTCCGGTCTCTTGTATCCATGTGCCCTGTGCCCGCTTAGCTTTAAAGTCACACTCCTTGAACTGTTTGACCTTATATACATTCAAACCTGTGAACAAAGGTCGCCCTTGGAAAGACCAAGGCTTTAGTGACAGGGCACCTTTATTTGGAGGCCAGTTTGTTCGAAATATCAGAAACGATTTTCAAGAATGACCTTTATTTGCAGGGTGGTCTTTATGCGGAGATTGCGGCAAACACAGTTTTGACTGAAGCTGTGAGACTTGGATTCGTTATCTAAATGTAACAGTGTTGTATATATAATATATGTTTATAGTAGTTGTATGCCTGTCTGCCCAATTAGCTCAGTTGGTAGAGCAGCTGACTTGCAAGCAGAAGGTCCCGGGTTCGAGCCCCGCATCGGGAAATTATTTTCTGTCTCCTATTACATTGGTGCCGTGAGTGTATGGCTAGCCTTAGAATCCTAGAGCTAGGGTGAAGCAAAGGCTGGGTTAGCTTAAAGAACCTGTGGTTGTCGCTTAATAATTGATTAAACGAAGGAGGAATGTAACAGTGTTGTATATATAATATATGTGTTTATAGTAGTTTGTATGCCTGTCTGCCAGTTGGTAGAGCAGATGACTTGCAAGCAGAAGGTCGCGGGTTCGAGCCCTGCATCGGGATCTTTATTTTCTGACTCCTATTACACTAACTAATTTCCATACGGTATAGATATAGTGTTTTCAGTAAATCATATTTTCTTCTATCGACCTAGACCCTAGACATTATTTCGGTCCCGGTCAATTTTTTATGACCTATGATTTTTGTCCTCATATGATTATTTGTTTTGTTTTTATGTGACATTGTCACTGGGTTTAACGCCGTTTTTCAACAATTTTTTCAGTTATATATGTGTATACTGCAGCCGGTACACCTATCCAGATTTCCTTGACTGTATACTAGCCTGTTTTATTTCATATGATTTATATCCCAACCTAAAGATATATATTTGAAAAGTCCTATTGACATTATATTTTTGGGATGTCAGTGAAAACTAGGCATTGTTTTGCCTTAACATCCTGGAATCATTGTATTTTAATGCTTTCTTGCACATATTCTATGGCTAGACATTTATAAATGACTTGTCGTCTACTTGCATTCACTAATCATACTTTCTGTTCTCTATCAATGACAATCCACAGTTACAACCAAATATTTACGAACGTTACATGTTTCTCATGATTCCAGTGATAATACAAATTCTCCCAACCTAAGGCCATACCAAATCGTATCTGTGCTTAGCGTCTGCGGACGGAAAGGTATTGATCACCTGATTCAAATAAAAAAACATATTGTAATATTGAATATTTGATCATTTGAAATGTTTTTATTGAACCTTTACATGCTGGAACGATTTGCTTTGTTTCAATAGGCCTACCACTCATCAAAATCTATCAATATTATGCTTTTGTTTTGATTTAAGAAATGAAACATATTTATTCCCACTGAGTGACTGTTTGAACTTCTGATAGAAGCTAACATTTTGTGGCAATTCAGTAAGAAATTTGTGTTTTTGCCCGAGGCACTTGTTTGTTTTTTTTTCCGGATAGCTAGATAGGTTTTTGAACCTCAATGCTACGTTAAACTTAGACGCGATTTGGTATGGCCTAAGCATTCGATGATACAGTAAAACTCTACAAATGACGACCGCTATCCAGACCCATTTTTATTTCCTTGTTGAATTAACATTATGCGTCCAAATAGTTTACCAACTATGAATAATGTTTTTTTTTTCGTATTTATTCTGTATTTCTCTTCTAATTGTAATGTATCGTTTCGATATTTTACATTATTATTCTACAGAACGTTGTATTCAATTAGTCGTCTGCTTACCTAATAGCTATCGGTCAATGTTTGGTAACCAGTCAAGACATACCCACAATACCCATAAGCTATTTTGCTGACATTAATCCCGCTTGAGTCCGCTTCCTGGACACTACACTAGTATTGCGTCCAAAAAGCGGGATAATGAAGTTCATGTACGAAACCTGTCGAAGACAGTATTCGAACTCGGGACCCTAGGATCAGAGGTCGGACGTGCTCCTCTAGACCACGATGCCTCACATTGATTCAGATTGACATATGCATATTAGCCTGCGTGATCAAGAAGAAAAAACACTCTTTTTCGTTTTTCAAATTATTCAATATGCTTTTCATTCAAACATGAATGCGTTACTTTGCACGCCACAAAACACCAGATCTTTTTACAATCTATCAACCAGAACCATCAGTTTGGCAAAACAACATAAAATGAATAATTAAGCAAATTTGCACTGTGTACAAAAATGCAAGGCCATATCATATCATCCACACTTGGGTAGAAAACCTATTCTGAAAAACAAACTAGCGCCTAAGAAAAAACGAAACAACTTTCACTCAGATTTGTTGAAAACCATGCTACTACATTGTTACATAGTAGATTATAACTTACATAGGTAACTGACACAAGTGGACCATAGGGTGGATATCATTTAATTAAAACTAAAACATAAAATAGTTTTAGTAACTTTTACGTTTTAATGAATTTGAAGCAAAACAAAATATAAAATGTGAATTTAACAACCAAACAAAAACAAAATATCGTACAAAACTACACCAACTCAATACAATGATGTACATGTATATTGTATGAACCTAAACATTCATTTTCTTGCATGAAGTCACTAAATGGCAGTGATAATGAAACGAGTTCGACAAAATAAAATAATATTAAGATAAGTAACACAATCAAATAATTTTATGAAAAAGCTTTGTATATCTAATCCTGACATCAGTTTTAAATAAACCTTTTTTGCATGAGTTTTATTGTTATCAATGTTCAACAAATTTATATTTTGCAATTTTATAGACTGTTCCTCATACTTAACAATACATTAATACAGTTTTTAGAAAATTGATGCCATGCCTTTTCAATAACAACATCTTAGAAAACTTTTTGGCCAAAATTATTAAGATTTGCCTTAATTCTAATCCATCAAATCAGCAAGATAGGCAGTTAACTGAAACATCTAAAAAATAACACAAGTACTTTGAAATGTCCTGGGCCCAAGGTTAAAAACAAGAGGTCGTTCTAAAAGCTCAAATCTCATATTTTGTCCTTCAATCTTTTTAACTTAATTATTACTAAAAAAATAAAGATTTCAATCTTACGTTATTCTGCCAGCTAAAATGATGTGAAAATGTATTAAATCATTAAAATGCAATATCTTTCAAACTAGAATGCTTCACTTACATAATTGAGATTTGAGCTCGGAGACTGTTCTCAAGTTTTAAAACCTCAGAGCCTGCTCAAGTTTACAGCAGTTCAGAAAGATATCTCATAGCAAAGTACCATGATAATATAATTTGTTAACAATTGTAATACATTTATCATAGTTCAAATATACCGAGTTAGTTTTTATTGACATTACTTACCAATTCTTAGTGGTTTGAGAATGGCAAAACCAGCCACAAAATCAGCATAACAAACTACAAGTTTTACAAGTGTCAGACAAACTGAAAAACATTTAAAAAGTAAAGACTTTACAACACAGTAAACCACAGCAAAATTATTATCATGTCTAAGCCAATCATTATTAATATTAAAGATACTCTCTTTTAAGATGTCAATTCATTTACTTAGTCTGTATGTCTTTTTATCAATGTGCATATCAGTAAAATATAAAATAAAGTTACACAAAACAACTGTAAATATCTTGACTAAGACTAGACATATACAACTTTTTATAGCACAAAAGTCATCAAATCTTTACCAAGAATTTTCATGCAAAGAGTGAGCAAATATTTCTGGACAAATTATCCTATGTTTTGGGTAAAATTTGATTTTGTGTAACATTGTATTATCTTTACAGGCAATACTATGCAAGAATTTTAGACCTCTACCATATAAATGATCATAACACTAAACAGCTGAAAAATCTTTACATATAAAATCACAGAATAAAAATATTCGTTCTCATACAAATATTTCAAGTTTTGCATGATGTTTGAAATTCATCACACTGTATTATCTATACAAACATGGAAACATTGGTAAATAATATTAAGTTAAACATAACTTCTATGTTTTAATATATGACTAAAGTTTTTATGAATTTTATGAGACATTGAGCATTATTTCACTATGCTTATACAGCATAAACATCTCTTACATATTAAATCACAGAATAATAATAATGATCGTTCAAACACAAGTAGCATATCATAACAGGCACATCTTAATGTTCATTTCTTGAACTTTTTTCTCCCCTTGTTTGTTCGTTGATATCTTTGGCCTTACACTCACCACAAACAGGATGGATAGATTGTTGAGAACTTGGCGCATTAGATGAGTAAAATTGAGCACAAACTGGTGTAAGAATACAGACATATGAAACATTCATTTCTATATGTATATATTCTAGGAACAATCATTGGTAAGTCAAATTAATGTTGTCTGCAATACAAAGATTTTAAATATTATTAACCATAATTACAATATCTCTAACGATTAGTAACTGTCAATGATGAAATAAATTAATACCAGATAACTTACAATTATAATGTCACCTTCAAGAAACAAGTGAGCACAAAAGTTAGATCAAATTTCAATTAATATCGTTTCATAGGAAACAGACTTACAAGCTCTTACTGTCAGTTAATCGAGTACCGAGCCATATTATCTATTGAATGATGTCACATATTTTGATTGATAAATCTTTCAAAATGAAAGCAAAAATTCAACGTTACAAAACATTTTTTTTCTACCTTTTGAGCCCAAATCCTATCCGTCGGTGGATGCTGAACATAGACACAATTTGGTATGGCCTAATGTTAGACACACAAATCTTATGGATATCACACAAATATAAGAGATCAATATCTAAACATGATGAAATGTGCAACATAGTTTGACAGATCACAACTAGGTGGAATGAACACGGCATTGGCATAAACATGACAGAAATGACTAGAAACAAAACATTGAGACAAAAAAATATTAAACACTATTAGACATTGGAAACATCACGATATGGTAAAATATATGGTATGGCATGGCCGCTTGAACGCGACAAGCTACGAGCAATTTTAAGTCAAATATTTGAATTTTGGCATTAGATACTGAGAATTTATGGCTCATTGTAAAGGATTATTTTTTCTATCGACTTGAGTAAGCTATACCAGTTAATGATGCATTTTTATGTAATTTGTGGGTTTCTGCACATAAATATGTAGTTGAAAATGAAATAATAATAATGATAACAATAAATATGAAATCCGAGAAATGCCTGTTCACCACTCTTAGCCTTAGGTAAATTTCTGTAAAGTATCAGAAGGCAAAACGGGGCCATATAAGATCCTAATGTATATAAAGGCATGTTGTGTAGCTTTGATCAGCAGCAACGAGCAGCTATATGAGTACATAACAACATGTATTGATTAATCGGGAGTATCATGTAGATGTAGACAACAAACACTTACTTTCTAGTCAAGATGTTTGATTCAATCGTAATCCTATGGGTAGTCCAACTAATTAGGCTAGGTGTTTGTGACTTTATTTGATTTGGAGAGGATGTCCCATCTGAATTCATTATGAAATCGGCCAACTGTAAACCCGAACAAGTAGAGCTAATTTAACGATGTCTTAAGCCAGGTTGTGGAATTAACCACTTTGTCTCCGGCCCCACTCAAGCAGTCAAGGTGAATATTTCGATGTTAATATTTAGAATCCTAATTTAGAAATGACACCTCCGCCAAGAAACGAGTCTATGTCATTAACAGTGGTGGTGACTCCCAGTAATAATCCATTTCGAGTAAAACAACCGTCAAACTACACAACACAACTTGTCAACTGTAATTTGGAACTTACACCGGCACGTACTTATAAACCCGCATTCATGACACGAGGTAAAGGTCAACCTGCCACTTTGTAGTGACGTCATGGTTCACGTAGTTTTTTTTTTTTTGTTCGATATTTATTTGTCTAAGCACAGAAGCTGACTTTTAATATAATATTTTTTTTGCAATATATTGCGAATTAGTCAAGTGATATAAAAGACTTCTTTACATCTTAACTGATGCGTGTTGATAATTTGAGGGACTATTTTCTTAAGACCGAATCACTTGTTTCTGTTAATAGACAGCTACTAAGTAGACATCACTACAGAAATCAATTACATATTGCGTACAGTAAATCCCCGATATTGAGATCCGGTTGCACTTTCAAGACCTGAAAAATTATTGAGGAATTATTGAAATCATGTCCGAAAATAAGTGGTTGTTATATTAAGGCGGTCGCTACGAGAGATTTTACTTCATGTAGTATTCTCAAGAAATCTGGACCCAAGGTTATAAACTTGAGAACAGTCTCTGAGCTCAAATCTCAAAAACTTTGTAGGCGTTTCCTCAGCAATAGACAGGACCCATGAAAATGACGTCATAAATATTGGACTTGTGTCTAGTGATTTAAATTACCTAGTTAAGGCCTTTAAACCAAAAGTTGTGAACTATACAATAAAAAGAAAAACATAAAAACGTTAGAATTATTTGGAGTTGCCAGTAAATGTATTCAGAAATGATGCAAAATTAATAACAAATTAATTGATGTATTACATCCATTATAAGTTTGAATTGCTTTCAAACTGTACAAATAGATCCAAGTTTTTTTCACTTCAGTCCAGTGACAACTTCCTTCACCAAATATGAACTTAGTGATAACCTAAAACTCACACACTCAGGAATGAAATAATCCAGTCTTGGTATGAATTGCAGTCAAACCTGTGACCAAACGCCACCCTTGGGAAAGACAAAATGTGGCATTTATTGATAAGTGACCTTTATTTGGACGTCAGTTTGTTCAAAAATAACCAGTAACGGTATTTCAAATAGCCTTTATTCACAGGGTGGTCTTTATTCAGAGGTGGCCACAACTAACGGGTTGGCTGTAACCTTAATTTAAATTATCATTGCTTTGAATTTAATCTTTAACAAGATTAATCTTTAACAACAACTTGAATGAATAAAAATTGTCAAGAACAAATTTGTAACAACAAAAACTGCATGATCTGCTGAAAATAATATTTTACATCCATTTATAAATGAACAAACAAAACATGCCCTGCTATATTACAACATTGTGTAAATCTTTGTAAATAGTCAAAAACAGCTTGACTACAGCATGAACATGAACATGGGACTTTGTACTTTGTACTTTAAAGCAGGCAGGCAGGCAGGCAGGCAGGGCGCAGGCAGGCAGGGCGCAGGCAGGCAGCACAATCATGTTAAAAGTTTATCTTATACTTAATTAAATGCCATATTTATAAATCTGTTTATAGAAATAACAGTGCAGCATGGAAAAGTGAAATAAGTCTGATCTATGCTCCCATGCAGTCATAAGCAAAGATAAAATATCAAATTAAAAAAAGTAATTAAAAAATAATTGTACCATTAAAATAGGAAATGCTCCCTAACATTGTATTTATAAGATGAAGTATTTTGGCATCTCTTATATGCTGAAGAATAGAGTTCCATAGAGACTGCAGCCATTGTAAGCAAATGACTTTTTGCCTGACCCTTTGACACTGGAAATGGCATACCTTTTGCAGTCAAGCATAATAATTATTAAGATGTGTACAAGTTAAATCAGACTGTGTTCTTACCCTGAACCTAAGTATCTTTACTGTGTACATCATTAACTGGGGTAAAACTATCTCCCAATTATGGAAGAGCAGATCTTTAACTAATTTCAAAAACACAACAAACAATGATCTGGTTAACTCTACTTTCAACAGGTAAACCACTTAAGACTAGTAAAATATTCCTTACCTTAGTTAATGTGTGACCTTGGATGCAAACTGAGTATGAACCTGATAAACTTATTTTGAGTGACCTGTAACTTGTTTTTCAACACCTGAGTTAACCCCGGATGATTATACCAAACTGAACAAGCATTATGAGTCAAAGTGGCACTGAATCAAAGACATAACTAAATGTTTCCTGGTTTCTGCAGATAAGAAATCTTTCTTGTGATATAAAAACTTTAGCCTTGATTTGGCCTTTTTGTATAATTGACTCTGCCATTGAAGTAAATAACAAATTTTGATCAATAGTAAGCCCTAAGTTCTTGACTGAAGAAGTGGATGAAATGGATGTACCATTGCAAGAAATATTTAAACTGGACTGTGACCTCAGTTTCTGTCTGGATGGATTCAGTCTTTCCTAAATGTAATGAAAGTTTGTTGTTAATTAACCATTCACTGACCAGATTCAATTCATCACTAAGAGTTTTCTCCACTGTAACTATGTTCTTATCAGAAACAAAAATGGCAGTGTTGTACTAATACTTTCCTTGTACACAAACAATGTTTGATACTTTTAACATGTAGTCATTGAACTCTTTAATGAAAGTCTGTGTTTTCCTTTCATTAATCCATCTAGTTCATGTATGTTAATGCAATTTATTTTTTATTTGTAACTACAATATAATTTATGCATGTGCTTTTTTAAGTCATAAACATGCTCAAAGATTGTTATTTTTCCAGATATTTGTTACATAGAATCTTACCTTGATATACTGACATTACATTTATTCATATTTTGTCCAACTGAAATGTTCCGTGAATTTACTTTATGGTTTATTTCTTGTTTATCAGTGTACATTGTGAATGTCTGCAGGGATTTTTTTCCTTCTATAGTAAGGGCCGTTTATAGGCGTCTTCCCGTCAGGAAAAATCCTTAAATTCATGTAGATTTCCCCTAAAATTCAGTTTGCATCAAGTTATTTCTTCCCCTTTTGCAAAAATACAGCGTTATTTTTTCCCCAAATTTAAGAATTTGGGCCCCTTCCTCTACCCGTGATAAAAAAACCCTGGTCTGTGTTTCTTTGTATAAAGATTTTAATTAAAAAAAAACACTAAAAAAACACTTGAATATACCCAGTTTATAATGATAGTTACAAAACATTTATAGATTAGCAAGTAAATTGTTATATCCACATCTATCATTTATTGTTCTTTTAATTGAATAATCATCTTCATTTGTCTGTATAGTTGTAATTATCTCATGAATGTTCTTGTATTTGAGTTGGTTAATATGTTAAGCTGATGCTGATGATGTAATTTATTACTTAAAATATTGTGTGTATTCATTATTTATATGTTTCATTTGTTCGTATTTGTGAAGATAAAATAAAAATAAAAGATAAAAAAACACAGATCTGCTTAGAACCCGTACACGCAACTGCTAACAATAACTTATTAATTACCCCACTACAACACAATTGCTCAGTCAAATGAACGATACTGATAGACAGACGCAAAAATATGATACGTTCTGAAAGTAGCTAGTTCAACCCCATCTCAGTCAAGAATTTAATTGATTTTAATTTCTTATTAAAGTTATTTTATCATCCATATAATAATGTTCATTCGATATAATTAGGAAAACAGAATGAATATGAACTCACCTTATCACAAACATGTCTGCTAGAGGTGATTCTAGATGTATTCCACTGATAATAAGGGTTTCCGCAAAACTTGAAGTCGATTCACCGTAAACATGTATCTGAACTCGACTTTGACTTCGGAAAAGCAATAAAACTTATCACTGCTTCTAACAGCTTTGAACAACACTCAACACTTTTGCACATCCCGTAACTACATCTTTTCAACATTTTCAATCAAATTTCAGTATCATCAAAATAACTCACAAAATATCAATTTTTCGGTAATCCGACTTCGCCTAAATTTCTCTAAATTAACATTTGGCGGAAGGATACAGATGCTGGAGGTGTGTGATTTGGTTGGCCAATAAATATTCTCGACACCTGTCAATGAAAAAAGAAAAGGCCAATCAGAAACATTTAAGTATATTAAGGCACGAAGACCACGTTATACACGGTTTTGCTTTGTCTAAATAAAAACTAAATGTGGGTGAAATTGAATTATCACGGAAAACATGGTGTATTTGTCCTTGCCAGGTTTTAAGCGTACATTTCATCGTTTTATAGAGCGTTAACAATTTAGTCAGTAGCGGACGAAATGAAATTGAAATTTTAATCAATTTAAGTACTTTCTGATAGAAACGCACTTCATGAAAACACTGGTACGTTTTGTTTTTCATTATTTAAAATTCCTTTCTTCTCAAAATGATCTCAAAATTAGTATGATCGGACGAATATTCAGAAAATGATGAGTCCTTTTATAAGCGAAATATTATTTATGCAGTACAACCTCTCCAAAGCAACACCCTTTGGGAGAGGAAAAATTATGTTGTTTTTGTTTTTATGTGACATTGTCACCTGAGTTTAACGCCGTTTTTCAACTTTTTCAGTTAAATACCGGTTTTCATGGACTGTATACTAATCAGTACTAACTTACCCTTCCACAAGGAGCCGGCAACTTCTCCAATGTGGAGGAAAATCGACATTTTGTCAAATTTTCGTAGAAGGGTATGACCTGCCGTGACCGGGATTTGAACCCGGATCTCCGGGTTACAACTGGACCACGGCCGCGGCCTATGCTGTTTTTTGGAGAGGTTGTTGTTCTATAGAGGTTAATTTAATAGTTAAATCGTATAGTGGGTAAAAATCATGCTGTTGTTGAAGGGGGATTGTTGCTTTAGAGAAGCCACTCTGGAGAGGTTGAACTTCAGTTGATATTGTTGCTGGTAATTTCTCAATCCGGAAAAAGGTTGTTACTGTCGGAGTTTTTGCGCTTCAGTACAAACAATGATAAACGATAAACTGTATTTTCAGATAAAAGTTTGCAATTTGTACAGTTTCGTTGAACTTGGTGGAACTGTTTAGACAGTGCAACACACGCAAGTCTGATGATGTCATTCCAAGTATTAAAAGATGGCATGGCTTATTAGCAGACGGTATGTACTCGTAGGCACTCTATAAAACGTTATTTTCACGGAGCTGCGCCTTTTTGTTTCTTTTTAGGAGGAATAATCACATTATATATATAATACATGTATTATATCATAAAGTATGGTATTAGTGCGTGTGTACTGTGGCTGATATAATGGACATTAATTCAACTGTATTTATAAGTGTGACTGAAAAGTCAGTTGAAGACCTTTTGAGAACGGTGACGTTAATATATATTTGATAGTCAGTGCATACTCTTAATATTTCTCCTTTTATATCATGGCTGTACTTCTGGGCTTAATTTATACACGAGCCAATGAGACATTTCACTGTATATTAATGCATGAACTGAAAATCTAAACCTTTACACTCAGTATTGAATGAACAAGGGGGATAAGTTTCTACAATAAATATATTGATAAAACTGACTTTTCTCCCCTTCGCTAACCATAGGGTTTGTTTGGTTGCTGTCTAGTAGCAGACGACATGTCCGTTAGTACAAATCTATTTCTAAGCAAATGGTTGCGATATCTGAAATGTTCATGTAAACTAAACCGCATTGTTTCATTTAAATCTAATTACAAGTGTTCAGTAAGGTTTATTATAAGAGATTCCGAAGAGGCCTAAGAAGTCTGTTTCATTTATAATATTCTAGTTAATCATACTTTGTTTCGAATGATCATGTCTTAATCCTTTTTGTTTTCGCTGGTGTTTGACGTCGCGTCAAAAGTTAGGGTCATTTGGTGACTTTTCCAGCTTAAATGATGAAGGGAGACCCTAAGTGTACACCTTGGTAGAACAACCGAATTTCCGTAAACCTGCCAGACAACTTCCTCTCATGTGAAATATGGTCCCCATTGGGATGCGAACTCACAGCGGTCATGGCACGGTTGATAACATATTATTGCATGCGCAGTTTAATTGTACATCTACAACTTTGTACATGAACCTTTCTTGCGACCAACTCTAATTGTGATTTACTGAACATCGGCTATTTCCGTTTTTCTCCGAAAATAGTGTTTAAGAAAAAAATGGAGGAAGGGTAATTGCTACACATTAGTTCCAGTAACTGCATTGTTTAGAATTATGTTTAATCTGGTGTAAAGTACAGTCGAACCTGTGAACAAAGGCCACCCTCGGGCAAGAGAAAGTATGGCCTTTATTGACAGATGGCCTTTATTCAGAGGTCAGTTTGTTCCAACTAATCAGCGACAGTTTTTCAAAGAATGGCCTTTATTCATAGGTTGGTCTTCTTTCGGAGGTGGGCGCAAACACAGATTTGGCTGTTAGCCGCTGTCTAGCCAGTGTATAAGTTTAACCTTTGGCCAAGAATTGTAAAGCAGATTGGTAAATATTTCTGTATTTAGTTTTGTTTAACGTAACAATTAAAGCGTGATTTGCAAATTTATTAATATTGTAATCATCCCTGTACATATTACA
The DNA here is from genome assembly GCA_008271625.1 of Lutraria rhynchaena. Taxonomy (NCBI): domain Eukaryota; kingdom Metazoa; phylum Mollusca; class Bivalvia; order Venerida; family Mactridae; genus Lutraria; species Lutraria rhynchaena. The sequence goes on along the minus strand of VIBL01000361.1, from coordinate 37,108 downwards.
TATGTTAATTTCGTTTTGTCAATACGAAAATGACATTAAAGTCTGAGCCTGAGTATTACAGGCCACTATATCCTACAATATCGAGCCATTTTTCCGGTTTTCCATGTTAGTTCATTCCGAGATTTTAGTGGTTGGGTTTCAACCATCGCTTGAATTTGATCACTCAGTAGTTGACAGTAGAATGTTGTTCGTCACATCATAAAGTCGTACACTTGTATACGGGTATTCACAGATATTATGAAATGTTTCAGGAATTAGAAACATATCATTGAATACATGGTAAATTAAAATTTTCACGACGCCACCATGTCCTAGATTAACATGTTTATATCATGTATCGTGTAAGTATGAAAATCTGGAACCTATCCAGGCTTCAATACATGTAACACACTGTCAACCTGAATACACGACCACCTGTGAACAGCGACTACTCAGCTTACCAAATAAACTTCTGATTAAAGGCCAACTATGTATAAGGGCCACATTTTTATTCCTTTTCCTTCGATGATATTTTAATTTTAACCGTCAAGTGGTTATGATAATTATGATCTTTGATTGTGCAGGTCCTGTGAGTTATATAGATAGCATTTAACCTTTAGATTTTCATATTGTTCCAAAGAGGCTATACCGTATGATTCAAGTTTTCTTATTGTCGTGGTGCTTCTGATAAACTATCAATCAAACACGACTATCTATATATTTTTTCGAAAAAGTTCATGATTTGTTTTTTTAAGAAGTCCAGTTCAAATACATACACTAAATCGTATAACTATTCTCTATTAAGATTTCTATGTCCTGTACACGAAAAATTCGTGCAATCAAAAGGTTGACTGATTCAAAACTTCTGTAGTATTTTGTATTTTTCTACACACACAAATACTTGTTAAATGTGCTGTACGAGATATATATTACATGTATGTAGAAAAAGTACTGTATTTTTATCGGTGATAAACTTTCGCTAAATAGGAAGAAAATTGTCAGATATTCATACATGTATATCATTTATGCACGGTGATTCACGAATTGGGTAATTTTGTCTTTTTGCGTTTTAAATCTTTGATTTGCTTGAAATGTGTTTAGATTACAATGTCTTATTTTTTAATTATAACTCGTACATAATTATGTTCTACATTATCGTAAACTATTGTGTTTCTTTTCTTTATATTTCACAGTGATCACCTACACGAACATGAACTAGTAATAAAAAAGTCATAATAATCATCAATATTTGACCTCCGACCTCAGTGTTTTATCTAGACAAGGTTATTTACAGCATGTTTCAAAAGTCGAAATTTAAGACCAACTTTGCCACAATTACAACAACATTGTCGATGGATGACTTCTCTGGTGTATAGAACAAAGTAGAGTCATATACGACTATCTACAACTATCTGTAAGTCAAAGCATGGAGTTGATGTTACACTTTAACGTTCACTTTCCTTGTTATATGTTCACATCACATTACTAAACAACAGTCAACCCTGTGTATAAAGTCTATATTTTGAAGTATTTAAAGCTTATACTATACAACTCCTCTGTGTTGGTTATAGGAAATAAATAAATAACGTATTTTATTCCGTTGATTACATTAGTGATGTATTGTTACCTGTTAAAGGTTAATACTGTTGAATACTGTGCCTGAAATGTATAAAGTTAGCAAGATTTTGAAAAGCTGTTGCCTTAGGCGCTTAGATATAGTCGGCTTATTTCTACAGCCCCGTAACTCAATTTTTGGCAATATTGAGATTTTGGTATCATTTTTTCATCCTGAAGAGCTCTTTACAATGATCATACTTACCTGCTTGTAGATCTATCCTAAATAGGGTTAATCCCAATCCACAAAGCCATAACTCACTTTGTTATTGCAGTTCAAAACCTAAAGTGCGATTTTCTCAAAATGGGGAAAATGACATTTTGTAGAAATAACCCGTCGATATGTCTATGAAACGTGCCCCGGGAAACTAACAATTATTTTGTGCTATGAGTTGCGGATGTGTTTTATGCCCAACATGGATAATATTGGTATCATGTATTTATCGTAATAAACATCAGTTTATTATGAGCTTCATGATGCCGCTGCACATATAACATGTATCATAGCTATATCTATACATTCCGCACCTCTCTGGCTGAACTCCACTATAAAGTGCGCTCCGCTATTAAGAACACATACAAGGGGTCGCGAGATTTCTAAGTAGAAAAACTGCTTTCGATGTCAAGATATGTCCGAGAAACAGGCCTCAGTTTGTTTGCTGATAAAGATATGAACTTCTATCAACTAAGAGGATAAAGAATAATGCATGAAATTACAAATTAGAATTCATGTGTTCTCTACATGTCCAGGTGACCTTCACTGAAATATAGTCTTTATCACTAAGTTATAAAACTTGAGATCTCTCAGCTTAAATATCTTTTTAATGTTTTTATGTTAAGAAAAATAAAACTGTTGATAAACTGTAACGTCAGCGTAAATGATCTAAATATGTATTTCAAAGTCAATTTAGTGGCATTTCACAACAATGTGAGAATAAAATTGAGAGTTAGGCTTCGAGATTAATCTCAAAGATAAAATTGAGATGTAAGCTTCGAGATTAATCTTAAGTGATAGCTCGCAAGCTTGTTTAAGCTTGCGTTCCATCGAAACTATGATACATTGAACGCTATTTTATGCATACATTTGACCTTTTTTAGGTCACAAAATGGTATATAACATGACTGTATCTAATTGATGGTCATATATACTGAATAAATCCAGGCTCTATATTAACAGACATTCATTAAAATCTGTCAAAAAGTTGATCATGGTGGATATTGTTAACAGCCTAATCCATGTCTTTGTTATAGTGTTAATTCTATAAAGTATGCAATAATCCTGTGATGTACCATAAAATAAAGTATAAAAACGTGAGCAATATTAGGATATCTGAGGCAGTAACCGTAAAATAACTACATGATTAAATTTTAAAAAAAGTAGTTAAATAAATAAGCAACACACATTGTTTATGAATTGATTGATTCTGTGAGATGTAAACGAGGTCCGGCATCAGTCATAACCATTTGTAAGTAAATGTATTGTTATACACCAGCCTATTATACCTTACCTTTAGATGTACATGTATATTTTAATGCTACCGTGCGGCGACCGCCAATGTCGCCTTCCGGCCACCAGTGCGGGTCTGGACTGTAAAGAAGTCTACAGATCTCGGGCTCCTGTGGGTTTGACACTATTACGATGTGGTTTAAGACATAGCGTTATCCACCAATAATTCAAACACTTCATGCGGAGAAGTTTGCAGTTACTTGCGGAGGACAGGGTGAGCACTAGTAAGAAATATTTGGCGCTGAGAAATGCATCATATCAGATATATGGCATCAAAAGATTTCACACAACAAAAACATTGGAGAATGTGTTCTGTTTAATCCAAAACCTTTTCTCTGTGTTTGTTTATCACGCAACGAATTCAATTCTAAAACCAGTCCCAAGACTATTGTTAAGCTTTGAACTGAATCTTTATAACAATATAAGAATGAAAAGATACGTTCATCTTACTTTAGTAAATATGCATAATGTATATACAGACAAAATCAGCATGAAATTATAGGAACGATTTGTCGAGTTGTTTGGATAAAAATGTATCGAATACAGTCGAACCTCTCAAATCCGAACCTTTCCAATACGAATCCTCTCTCTACCGAACACGTCAGCTGGTCGCGATTTTTTCATTATATACTTAATGCTGAAAAACTTTGGAATCCGAAACCTTTGTATTCTGAAAACCTAAATCTTCCTAATTCGAACATTTTTGTCTGTCCGAGCAAGTACGGATTACAAAGGTTGTACCGTAGTAGTGTATTATGCTCTGTGTTAATTTCAAATATTTTATATGATTGTTGTGCTAAAGAACTATGGCAATTGATGGAAATGTATTTCTGCCTCTCCGTCAACATTAAAACAATGTTTCAGTTTATTTAATTTTCTCAGCATATTTATAATTACATGACAAGAGATTGAACAAAATATATGCAGTCGGCACTACTCCGATAAGATGGTTAACAAATATAGACCAGCTTATCATTTATATATATATTAGAAAATATTTTGAAGTAGGCTTATATAACTTTGATTTGAGCTGGAAATCGAATATTTATTCGTAGCTTTAGTTTAAATTACGTCAGTTCTTCAGAGGTTATCTAATACTTGATCCTTAGTCTTTACCCTGATTGCTACACAAAGATCTGCTATTATCTAATATTGTTCGTATTTGTTTGGTTTGATCAAGCATCCGTATATCTAGGTTTCGTCCTTGATACCTGTAAAGCATCGTCAAATATATAACTCGCATGCTATCATAGACAATTTTGTAGCATCCTCTATCATTCCAGATTGTAGTGAGTGAACAGTTATTTTTTGTCTCTTGTTTGTTTGCTCCATCCATCCATCCATCCATCCATCGATCGATCGATCGATCGATCGATCGATCGATCGATCGATCAATCAATCAATCAAACAATCAATCAATCAATCAATTCATCCTTCCATTTATTCTTTCTTTCTCTCTTTCCTGAACGTATTCGTTCAAAACTACTTTGTAATAGTTCTAGTCATTAGTTGCCTTTATAAAAAAACTTCTCCGCCGTTTATCACGTGTGTTTATATGTGTGTGTATATGTATGTATGTATGTATGTATGTATGTATGTATGTATGTATGTATGTATGTATGTATGTATGTATGTATGTATGTATGTATGTATGTATGTATGTATGTATGTATGTATGTATCTATGTATCTATGTATCTATGTATCTATGTATGTATGTATGTATGTAACCTTATGGGTCAATTGACCTGATGGTTTTCTGAACAATAATCATTCAAACTTTCATGTTATGAATTGAACTCTTGGAACAATAAACTTCTATCGGATACTTTCTCCGACTATCAATCCTTCTACATGAACCAAATACTAGTAGAATAGTATACAATACATAAAGGAGTCTGGTAGTGTAGCATACACTGATCAGGGCAACATAGTGTGCTCGGTTTCAAATCCGAATTTTTTTTTTATAAAAATCCAAAATTACACAATCTAAGTGAAAAAAATGTATAGATATAAAGTAGATAGTTATATCAAGCTTCAAGATTCTATTTCGGTGTTGTTGACATAATTTTAGTATTAAATGATGTATTAAGATATTTATATTTAAATACTGGGTGTAAGCGAGAAGAATACAGATCTGTATATGTGATGTGGCAACATATCCCTTAACCTCAGTGGATTTGGTATTCTAAGATCAATATAATACTACAGCAAATTTTATCTAAAATTATGGCTGTTACCAATTGTAGCCAAGAAGTGATCGGGTTCTTTTCTTTGATATAAGGTTTAAGCTTAAGCAAACTACCCGACATTGTATCCTTTATACAAACTACCCGACTTTCTATCTTTATACAAACTAAGCAAGACAGCTGGAACCCGGCGATCCGGATTCGAATCCCTGTCACGGCAGGTCATACCCTTCTGTGAAAATTTGACAAAATGTCGATTTTCTCTGTATGTGGAGAAGTTGCCGGCTCCTTGTGGAGGGGTAAGTTAGTACTGGTTAGTATACAGTCCAGGAAAACTGGTTAGGTGAACCGGTTGCTGAAAAATTGTTGAAAAACAGCGTTAAACTCTAGGGACAAGGTTACATAAAAACAAACAAAACATAACAGATTTCACATATTAATCAAAGTACTTAAAGTACTGATGGAAGGCGATTTTAGAAATATGTATTAACGCTAGAAGACGGCGATATCATTAATTATTTGTCTTCTTGTTGGTGTAGTGCCGCGGCCGTGATCCAGTGGTTAGTGCGCTGGACTTGCAGCTCGGAGATCCGGGTTCGAATCCCGGTCACGGCAGGTCATACCCTTCCATGAAAATTTGACAAAAATGTCGATTTTCCTCCCTTATGTGGAGAAGGTGCCGGCTCCTTGTGGAAGGGTAAGTTAGTACTGGTTAGTATACAGTCCAGGAAAACTGGTTAGGTGAACCGGTCGCCGTATATAACTGAAAAATTGTTGATAAACAGCTTTAAACCCCAATACAACCAACAAAAAACAATCTTGTTGTTGTCTAAATCCCGTCTGTTGTTTAACCTCGTGGCGCGTATATGAATACGTAAAAAAGATCGGAGTCATGCAACTACTCATACATTAAACGCTTCTGTTATGTTTACATAGATTAATCGGCATCGAAAAATATATAGCAAACAAAGACAAACTTGTTATGAAACGTCAAAAGAATGATACTTTTTCAAAAAACATGCATTGATTATTCTGATCAAAGTTTGTAGAATTTTTTGTTTTGATTTACGTTGGATATTTTTGGATGATTTACTTGAGCGTCATCTAACTGTATCAGTATTTGTTGTTCTTGAGCCTATGTAGATGGACAATGCGACATAGGAATGCGATAAATCGCCATCTAACTATGATAAAAACGAATAAGATAATAGAGAAACATATTAAAACCTCTCTCGTATGTTGGAACAGTACTACGATGGCTGCAAGCTAACATTACAATACTCGTAAGTGTAGAACAAATTTCAGATGGTATTACAGTGGAAACCCTCTAAACCGGTTCCTCTATACACCGGTTCTCCCTCTAAATCGACTAAATGCTTTGGTGCCGACTTCATTACTACATAATTCGAAAATACCCTCTAAACTGGCATCCACTCTAAACCGACCAAACGACCTGGTTTCGAGCTCGGTCGGTTTAGAGAGGTTCCACTGTATACGTATTTACAATGATAAATATATCTTGCGACGATATTTTGTCTTTTTGTCGGATTTATGAAAATTTGACAAAAAACATTTAAAATGTTCTTGAATATTTAGACTGTCATAAAATTGTTTTTTTTAAATCGCCTTCGAGCATTTATTCCATTGTTCTGTATCACAAAAGATTGAAATATACTTTTACAAAATATCGTGATGAAATTTAATCCATTCATTCATAGTTTTTTCACAAAATACATGTGTTCACGTTTTTCTTCATAAACCACGTGAAATTCATGTGGTATATATGTCACGTGCATTGTCTGACCAATTTTGCAGTCACCTTGAGTAAACCATGTCTTTAATTATGTCAACGGGAGACATTACATTGTAATAAATGACCCCTAATATAATAAAATCTCAACATTTGTTCACTTATAAACACTTTGTATCATGAGTTTTTATACAAACGAGCTTAAATACTTGCCAATTGTATTGCATTTAATGAAGAAAACATAAATTGTGCACCAAACAATACACATTCCATCATTTATTAAAGCAAGCAAATAAGCACTTTGAATGATGTAAGCTACACAAATAAACATATGGAAAATATCAAATATTATTATATTATTTTATTAATACAATGGAATGTATTAAACTGTGACTATGAATATCAGACGATAGTTCTATGTTGCTTGCAAATACGTTTACAACCATTATATAAGTACGCCAGTCCTTATTATTATGTTATTTATGCAATAATTATTGTAAGAATGCTATTTCTCTGTCAATTTAAAAATGAGCATTGTAAAAAAATCCAATTTGGCGCCAAAAAAAATGCAAAATGTAACGCGGTCTTAAAACGGCAATCTGTCGTTACATAGACAAAATAGTTTCTACTCGAGTTTCATTGAAAATTTTCTTTCATGTGATAATAATAGTTTTATTTACGTAATCCATATGTTTCAAAACAGCTACCAAAATGATATATGTGCACATGCATTAATCCATAAAATCGTGTATGGACGTTGCCTTTATTTAGAATTAATTGTCTGTATGTCCCGATGTCACTGCGGATGTTGCGCGAATGCTTTCAAATAAGATTTCTTGACACACTTTTAACTCATTGAAACCCGATGTACATAAATTATCGTACGTTTTTTAATGCAGTATTTGTTATGAAACAAAAACATGAAGTAGAAATGTATAGAAAATGACAATAATTATATTTTAACGAATGGTCAAGTCTGCATTTACAACCACCTGCAAGGAAAGCTCGGTATTTAACAAGGTCTACACTTTATCACATGTTTGTCCATGCTATCTCAAAAAATAAACCCCTGATAAGGTCCAACTGAGCATAAATGCAATTCTCTTCTCCCATTCATGTACTGTACTGGTTATGTACGTTATTATTTTTATTTTTGTAGCCTCGCCTTAATTGATATTTAATCAAGTTGATACATCAATTCAGTGATTCGGTCAGATATAAACGAGTTGTTACATAGACATTTCATCTTTGAAATGATATTTACAGTAAAACCTTGATAATAAGTCCATCTTTTGGACTGGAAGTGTCGGTATAAATACTCATCAAGTCAAAACACATTGTGTAGCCAGTGCTCCAGATAGTGTGCTTAAATCCCGCACAGAATTTTGCCATTTACGGCCAGTTCAAGCACTGTCATACGTACATTTACGTATAGCTTGTTGCAATTTGATATTTGGATACGCTCAAACTTGAAATATATGCGCATACATTTATATAATTTTATTTATCGGGAAAATGAAACATACTGTAGAATTACGCCGACTATTGAAATATTCAAATATAATATCCAATAATGTTTGAATCATTCAAATAAAGCGTCTACAAGAAAAGACTGACGTTACAGTAGGCTGAAAGGGCCGAGGTGATCAGTTAATTACCAAAAAACGTCGAGTAATTATATTTACGCTATTTCATACAAGTGTAAAAAGCTTTGACAAACGTTTTGTAAAATTTCTAAATCAAAATATTATTGATAGGCCAGATATTTAAAGATCTTGGTGTCTAGTTTTGGTTTCCTCGAAGATTGTAGCATATTTTCCGTCAATTTGACGATTTGGTGTTTTATGGTTCCGATAAATTTTGCAGTCAAGCGTCTTTCAACCCGCAGTCAAGCTGTCGGTGAAATTGATCAAGCATCTTTCAAATCGCAAAAGAAGCAAACATGATAATAATCAAATAACATGTTAAAATAGAGTCACTGGTTATCAACAAATAAAGAGTACATTTACTCTGAACATTTGAAACGTGGGAGTACATTTTACTCCATGTTTTTTAAGCTGAATATACATTTACTCCCGTGTTTTCAAAACTGGGTGCATTTACTCCCATCAGAAAAATTATCCTGAGCACCGGTAGAGAATGTATCATTCTTAATATACATTTCCATGTAATCTTTACAATAATAGTACTTTAAACAAACTGTTCATAATCTAGCAGCTTGAACGAATTAAATACGTTAACTAATAGATAGTATCATGTATCAATACATGTATTTAAGAAGTTTCAAACACTATTTTGTCTCAATGGTGACTGTTCATCAAACACAATGTTGTGGTTTATCGGAAATTTATTAATCACAAGAGTATAACATTCACCGTATCATAGTTATACACATGGCAGCAGCAGACTTTTACACGTGTTTTCAAATTATTTGTACCCGAGTTCAAAATATAAAAGAATGTCTGCCAATTTCACTGACATCAAAATATTATTTTCATATTAACGATTCGAAAATCGTCCATTACTCTCACTCTTGTTGTTGTGTATGATATTTTTCTATACGAAAAGACATGACGAAATCACGATTGTCCACCTTGTTGACAAGTATTCTGTCTGTTCATGTACAGCACTTTTAAAATGACATTACTACTTGCATTCTCAAACACATGTTAGACTTAATATTTAAAGTGATTGCCAACAAAACGTATATATAATATTAACGTTTAAATGTTGATAACTGTACTATCTTTACAAGGATCACGATGGTTGTTTACGAGATAATCACATAGATTGCGAGTTGACATTTTCCAGAACAGGATTTTAAGCGTGACGGGCTTGTTATTTTGTTATTTTTTCGACGTTCATTTGAGCCATGATGGCTGCCAGTCACTACTCTTTGAGTAATTGCGTGTCGGAGGATTACGTGCCCTGGCACAAAAAAGGCATCTCATTTTTAAGTTAAGAAAATTCACACGGATCAGGAATGATATTTCTTTATGTTACTTGGCCTAAAGAGTGCTTAAGCCGTTTCGTCACGGTTATCAAAAATTTTCGATGAATATCAAATATATCATATTCGGTTATCTTTGACTGTTCAATCCGTTTTTAACATGAGCCCGGGCGTATGCTTAAGCTTTAACTGGAAAAGTGTAAATAAATGCGTTAAACTGGTCGCAAAGTGTATATATGTAGTGTATAAGGTCTATGAACTGGTCGTAGTGTATACATGCAGTGTTTAAGGCCCTAGTACCTTAATTAATGATAAAACACAACTTTGAGTTTGATATTTGTAAGATTAATTGCTATCTGTATATGATATTGAATGTCTCGGACATATTGTATATAATAAAGAAAAGTAACCACCGCATCTTATAAAACGACTAACTGTGTTGTTGTATCTTTCCCTATCTTGGTTCTTGTTTAACCAAGAAATGGTTTATTTTCGGACGAGCGTAGCGAGGGAGAAATAATAAAATTTATTCTGGGTGTGTAAAGAAATGCTTTGATGCCATCAGGAACTCTACAGTGTAGAGTCCCTGATTTTATTAACGAACTACAAGTAAAATAACCAAAATGAGGAAGTGTGGACGAATCAAATCATAATAATATGTTCACACGTAAGTTAAAGTCAATCTTAATTAGTTTCATGGTTGACTTTAAATCATTTTTATCAATCAGAATACGAATGTAGCGGCATAATAAATCAGTCTCAGTTTTTCCGTGAGAGTGAGTTTCTTGTGTTTTTGACGCATTTTATCAACATTTGACTAAAAGCCAAACCTGCGTTTTCCGTGACACAACTTAATTCTTCAATGTAAGAAATTTGTTTCAGCCAAAGAAAAACAGTATGTCCAAATTCACGCATTAAGACTAAATGCCAAAACGGTGGATATTTCAGTCATTTATAAATTTATCACTTTCGCTTTCAATGGCGGCTCTGCGGACCAATCCTAATATGACTTTTCTGGCACATTTCGCAGCACTTAGTGTCAAAATTATGTTTTTTAAATAGTTCATAATGTTAAATTAAACTGTTAGGATTGTAAATAGATATAATGTTACAAAGGTTTAATCGCGATACGCATACACTATATGCATACAATGAGACCTTTCGGCGGGCCTAATTGCGGGCATACATCGCGGCATTTAGTGTCAGAATTATTTTAAATCGTACGATATGGCTCAATTATGATGATAGGACATATCAACTCATTCAAGGTGCCAGACAGGGAAACGAAGCATTACAACACTGGTCAATTTGATATCAACATTTTAAATCAATAAAGCAACGTGAACATTTGTCTTGTGAAAATATTTGGATGGTGCTTGGTGTGGCATTAATAAGTATACATACTATTTTGATATTCCTTCAATACAGACAGAGAAGTATTGAGCATTTTACTAGACTCACGACAAATAAACATACTTCCTCAACTGTCGCCAAAACATCTAACTTTAAAAACAATTATTGTATTGTCGGCCACTTCTGTTATACATGTATACATACCCGTCTTTAAGCTCGCGAATCTGTGTGCACAGATCTTCCACTTGGGTTATGACTGTCAGGGGGTCATTGCGTGGGATGCTGTTAGCACCAATAAACACGGCGATACTCTGCAAGTAAAATAATTTTAATTAATTTAAAATGATGAACACTATTTATACCCTCAATGCGTGATGTATTCTGTGCAATGAACATGAAACGCATAAATATTATAATACTAGATTATTTAGACAATGCCAGATACTAATACAATCATTTTTTTATGTTCTTCTATAATTCCGATAGGTTCCGTGCAAAATCTGCTAATTACAAGTGGGAATTTATAATGATGTGACATGTGTGAATTCCGCCAATTAATAGATAGAATATTATAGTTTATTCATGTCTCATGATATTATTTGCTCAAAGATACGATACAATACACGAAACACATTTAAAAATTACACATCCATTCATGATTGAATTATAAGAGACAGTGTCTTATAAACAACTAAAAGAATCACCATACTCTTTTTACATCTACAATCTACTACAATATATTTGTTCCATTTTATCTTTTGTTTTCATACCATTCATATAAAATATTGAGACTGTCAATTAAATAATTCAGAAAAAGACGCCAGCATTTTATATTTTCTTTCATGACAGTAAACTCATTCATTATTCTTAATGTGTCATAAGTTTTCTTATGGTAGTCTTCGAAAAATTGTATATAATATGATAAAATTCACAAGATTTTGTGTATATGTTACAGTAAAGTTGTCAAATCAGTTATTTTATAAAATAACTCGTAATATAATAGTATGGAAAATGTTCAGAATCTACAATTTGTAATTGTTGGGCCAAACTGAGATTTTCAACATTTATTTGTCTGAATCCGTTTTGCATTTTAGACTCAAAATCGATCAAATTTGAATGGGGCCCATTTTTGCAATTTTTACTCAAAGTTGGACTATTGGAAAATGTTCAGAATCTACAATTTGTAATTGTTGGGCCAAACTGAGATTTTCCACATTTATTTGTCTGAATCCGTTTTGCATTTTAGACCCAAAATCGATCAAATTTGAATGGGGCCCATTTTTGCATTTTTACTCAAAGTTGGACTATTGGAAATTTTGCTGGCAATTTCATTTTTGATGCCGATAAACTGGAAATGGCCTTATCTAAAGAGATTCTTTTCATGCTCCGTTTTATCTTTTGTTTTTATACCATTCATATAAAATACTGAGACAAATAAATAATTCAGAAAAAAAGACTCCAACAATTTATCTTTTCTTTCATGACAGTAAACTCATTCATTACTCTTCATGTATAATAAATTTGCTTGTGGTAGTCTTCGAAAAAAATGTATGATATGATACAATTTGATATTTAAACATTTCAGCGATTCTAATACAACTGCGCTATCCCCGATTATTAAAGCAACTGGCCATCGAAGAAAATCAGCGTCACAATATTTACATTGATTTTCTTCTCAATACTTTTAATGAGTACATATTTTGATTGGTTAAACTAAATGATAAAGGTGAAAATGTATCTTGTAACCAACATCAAATGGTCGTGTTTTTTTTCTTAAGTGACTTCTTCAAAGGACATACTGACTGATTTAAAGATGCGACAACAGGAATAAAGAATCAATTATCTTTATTATTGATGTTGATTGATCACCCCTATGCGGAACCTGTCGCGCTTCAATCATCAGATTAGCGCTACCAATTCCGAGATTCGACAATAAGGTACAGCGTGCAGACCCCTTATACACAGCGTGCGGTATATCCGATATGACACGTGGCTCGTTAAGAATACACATCATGTTGTACCTTTACCCGAACTTTATGGCCCTTAAATAAACACAACTACCGGTGTCCTATTGTACACACCCAGAGGTCTTTGGACTCGTGTCTCGTCGAGAAGTGTTATATCAGTCTTATCAAATATTCTTTACGATCCATGCATGTAAAGATTCGATATTTAATAACGCAATAAATTTGCGACTGTTTACGCTTTTTACGCTCTGTTGATAAAATACACAATAACCACGATATTAAATTGCTTGATCTTTGTAAATCAACATGTTTACGTATTGTTAATGGTAGATTGGGTGATAGTTGTGAACAAACCTTTTATTCGGATAACGGTTCTCCTGTCATTGATTATCTTATAACTCATGAATGTATTTTTTCATTGATATCCAACTTTACTATTGGCAATTTCAATGAATGGAGCGACCATGCCCAGCTGCAAATTTCAGTGCATTGTAAAAACTACTCACCCAGTTATGTGACATACTCTGATGTTAAATCTAAGTGGGATAGCTCCCTGTGTAACCAATTTAGATTAGGGATTATTACAAATTCATCCGTGTTTAATGATATTGTTGAAAATATAGATTGTACAAGTAGATTTACAATTGATACTGTATAAGATAAGATTACGGAAACTATCCGCAGTGTAGCGGACCCATTATTTGCCAAAAACTATAGTTAAAGTAATAAGCCATCTTTTGTTGTAGATAGTTGTTTGAAAAATGCCGAGTGGTATGATATAGATTGTGCGAATGCCAGAAAGTTGTACTATGATGCATTATGTTTATTTAATTCCAATAATTCATAGACCTACAGACCTAGCTTATGTATGCATAAGAAATTTTATAAAGATTTAATTCATAAAAAGAAGAATATTGCTTATCGTCATAAAATGCACCAAATTGAGAGTCTTACGAGAAACAATCCTAGAGTTTGGATTTTTTTCAAGACTAGAAACAAAACAAATAATAATAAAATATGTTTGGATGATTTCAAATTATTATTTTGAAAACCTCAGTAATAACACATTTGAAGTCAATAATATGACGCCGATAAATTTTGCTCGACTCACGATTTTAATGAGGATAATTCTACTTTCCCGAAGTTGGATATTCTTATCTCCATTAGTGAAGTCTAAAATGCTGTTAAACATTTGAAACGTAATAAGTCGACTGGCAGTGATTGTATAAACGCTCTGCTCAGCTCAAGATCGGGGAATACCTAAAACACAAGCACAGGTCTCCAGTATATCTTTATTCTGATACTGGTAATCCTCCATGCTTATGAAATCAGAACCCTTTAATCATGCTACAACGCTTCAATCATGCTACAAAACCTTCAATCATGCAACAAAACCTTCAATCAATGCTACAAAACCTTCAATCATGCTACAAACCTTCAATCATGCTACGAGCTCTTCAATCATGTTCCCATCCTTCAATCATGCTACGAGCTCTTCAATCATGTTACGAGCTCTTCATCATGTTCCCACCCGTCAATCATGCTCCCACCCTTCAATCGCGCTCCCTTAAACCTTCAGTCACTGATAAATTTCTTTTCCACTCGCGTGCGAATCTTTATTTTTGAGACTTTTTTAAAATATGAATCGATACGCGCGTTAATGTATCGATTTACGAGTTGGGGGAATTTCCGATAGCGTTCTATTTATAGATCTTGTAATTGCTCGTTATCGATCCAGCTGCCTGAGATATGAAAAATGATTAAAAAATATTTTTTCCATATGAAATAAACAATGAAACCTATAATTACTCTCGATGAATGGGAAAATAGCGGAGATTATGAAAGGAAAGCGATTAGTCTGTTGAAGAAGCTTGAGGAACTCGAACCACTCTCTTCGTCAAATAGATTTAAAATTAATCAAACGATGGAATCGGTTGTAGAATGTGTCTTACTAATGGAGATGAATATATATAAGTGAAAATGACCAAATATAATGGGGGTGATGATATCACGGGCGAAGTCTTACAAAATAACACAAAAATAAAGTTTACGTCTGAGAATATTCTCGCCATCTTCTGATATTTTTATACTTAAATTATATATTTTACGAAATATATATGATTTGTCTGCCTTGGTTTTCCTGATTCCGCTAGAACGGTTTATAATATATATCTTATGTGTCCTTTAGCAATAAACTTAAAACCGTCATGCGTTAAAGGGTATATTCCGATCTTAGTGTATGGATAATTAATATCAAATGACCACATTTTATTAATCCTTCTTTTTTGCGTTTCGAGGCGGTCCCAAAATATTTTTGTCCTTCCACCACCAAGTCCACATGTAATAATCATTGTTTAATCGTTAGATTCAACTTTTCTCGTATACGACAAATTGATGTCGACCTACAATAACGGGGTACTCTACCACATCGTTATATATAATATTTATGATTGGCGTTTTAACAAAGGCTGATGTGAAAAAGTTGTATCGCTTATTTTTATTATTGACGATAACAACTCGGTTATCCGGTTTTTGCTTTATATTAATTATGGTATCCGCGCTAACATCGAGCGAAAATAAAAGAGTATCTAATAGATTATATTTAGAATTTTCATATCCGATTCTAGGTGTAAAATTTTGGTTTTAATTCCTGCGACGGTTTTACCAACGTCCATCTTTATACTTTCGATAATGGGATTCAGATCTTTCTCGTCTACGAACTTTTCCAATTCCCTTTTTAAGTTTTCCAGCCCCTTCTAAATATCTCCCTGTAATTTCCGTTCGGTACTATCTTCGATGGTTTCACCATCCACCACCCACTCTCTCCTAAGATTATTCAGTTCGGTTTCCATTTTTGGTTCGTCGACATATCTCCCCAAATTTTCTTTTACCTTCGTTGCAAAGGCTTTACCAATTTCCGTCTTTGCTCATTTCAGTTAATTTTCGTCAACGTACGTTTCCAATTCCTTTTTTAAATTTGCACCCCCTTTTCGACATCACCCTGAAATTTTTGTTCGACCCTATCCTCGATGGTTTCATCATCCCTCGTCCACTCTTTTTTCAGTTTATTTAGCTTCCAATTTTCGTTCGTTGATATATTCCCCCAATTGTTCTCTTATCTTCGTTACGAGATTTTTACCAATTTCCGTCTTTGTCCGTGCCAGTTCATTCTCTCCTACGTATCTCTCCAAGTCTTTTTTTAAATTTTAAACTCCTTTCACAACATCTCCCTGCAATGTCAGTTCGATTCTATCCTCAATTGTTTCATCATCCAACGTCCAGTCCTTCTTCAGTTTAGTTTCCAATTCTCGTTCGTTAATATATTCTCTCAAATATTCTCTTATCCTCACCACAAAAGTTTTACCAATTTCTGTCTTTGCCCGTTCCAGCTCGTTCTCGTCTTCGTACGTTTCCAACTCCTTTTTAAGACCTACCCATTTTCGATATCATCCTTTAATTTCTCTTCTATTATATCTTCGATATCAGACAATGATCTCTCTCAATTCACGTTTTTGTTTATCTAGACCGTAATCACGCACCATCTTGTTTCTCCGTTCTATCACAAATGCCTTGCTCGCTGTATCACCTCCGTCTGTGGGGGTACCAAGATTCGTGAACTTTTTTCCAAACACGTCGATTCTCTCCCTTTTCCGAAAATTGTTACTTAAATAGGATAAAGACCCCTCAGAATCTGAGTTTTCGGCATCCGCCCAAATTTATCAACAGGCATTTTCAGCTCGCCAGAACCGAAGGTTCAGGGTGAGCTGTTAGGATGGGTAGGTGGATGCTCCGGCGTCCGTCGTCTGGCGTCAACAATGGTCTTCTCCTCAGAAACTACCATTCGAATTTACCTCAAATTTGCTGTGCAGAAGCCTTTCTGACGTTCTAACTGCAATTTGCTCATATTATACCATTTGGCCCCTTTTAGGGGTCACTAGAGCTAAAAATAGAAAAAAAAACTTTGATCATCTTCTTCTCATGAACCAATGGATGGATGATCACAAAACTTGGTCCGTAGCATCCTTAGATGGTCATTTTTTAAGTTTGCTCAAATGAATTTGGTCAGTCCCTTTTAGGGGCCGCTAGAGCTAAAAATAGAAATACCTTAACATGACCTTTTCTCATGATTCTATGGATGGATTATTACCAAACTTGGTTTTTAGCGTGATTAGATAGTTTTCTATTAGATTTACTGAAACAAAAATGGTTGGCCCCGATTAGGGGGCCGCTAGATCTAAAAATAGAAATACCTTAATGACTTGTTCTCATGAACTAATGGATTGATCATCACCGAATTTGGTCTGTGGCATCCTTCAGTCATCATGAATATTCCTTTGTAGTATCCTTTGATGGACCTTTATCGAGTTTGTTATTGTTCCCCATTATTTGCCCACAAGTGTACCTTTATTACCTTTTTAGTAGCAAGTTGATTAACATTTATTCTGGAGAGCGATGCCGGGCCATCATGGCCCTCTTGTTTATATAACACGCAATTTTTTAAATTCCATTTTTCGTGAATATGCTTCATCTGTAATTTCAAATGACCAGTTGCCTTTTATTATTCTTGTGTCACTATCTTGTAGTTTGCTAGTAAAATCTGACGACTCCTTGTCCCACTCAGATCCTCTCAGTCTTATCCAACTAGTTAATCCGGTCGATTCCGAGATTTTAAGGAGCCATACTTCTCTGCGCTCTCTTGTTAGTATATAATGAGGGTATTCTATAATATTTTTATAATCAATATATCTGTTCTCTGTTTTATCTACACCTTCCGTGACATAGCCAAACCCTCCATTTATTGACTTTTCCAAGTCAATAATAGTACATTAAAATTTTGTTTATGTCGAATGAAATCAAGAGAGTATTCAATTGATTGCTTTTTAAAGTTTGTATAGTCGATAATTTTATTTTTTTAACTCACTCAATTTTTCCAGTTTATAATATCGCACCATCCTGTTTCCCCGTTTTATCACAAATGCCTTGTTCGCCGTATCACCTGCATCTGTTGGGAGACCGAGGTTCGTAATCTTTTTTCCAAACATATTAATTTCCCTGCGTTTCAGAAAATTGTTATTTACGTTGGAATCTGTTTTCGGCATCCGTCCAAATTTATCAACGGGCATTTTTTTATACACGCGCAGGTTTATTTTAGTTGTTTTAAAACGAGCAAACATAAATGACCGCATATTACCGTTCCATTCGGTTGTACTTGCTCCGTGTTGTAAAAATTGTCAGCTTCAGGTAGTTTTCTAATTCCATTTTCGGGAAAATTGCTCGTGTCGAATTTATCTTTCGCATCTCCGGAAATGTCCTTGTAAAAATCTTTCGTTTCGATTTCGTACATTAAACTGTCCCTGTCTGTAAACAACAATTTAGCTTTCCCCTCGTATTTCGGTTTGATGTATCCGTAGTGAAAATCGTACATGAGCGTTTAACTCAAATCTATGATACACATACCGAGATAAACTGGCTTGTTGAACGTCAATTTAGTCTTTTTCGCGTTACACGCGATGAGATTCTCGTCAAAGATTGTACTTCCGTTGTAGTTCGGTTTCGCCACCAATTTTTCCACTTTCGTTCTATTCATAACCAACTTAGTATCTGTTCTTTTTCTAATGTTATCCATTGTGTTACCGAAAACGCTATTATTCATCAGTTTGAAGAAATCCTTTTCAAACTCGTTCGTCGCCTTCTCTCTAAGACCCGTATTTTAATCGATACATTTTTTCATTCACGCGCTTTCTTCGAATTTAATTCCTAGATGGATTTTCGTAATTCGTAACCCCAATCTTTCGTACTGCTTCAAGATTTCGTGACATATTTCTTTTTGTCGCGTAAATTCGGAATCAACTTGTCTACTTGCTCCATCCTCAAATGTTCCTGTGCCAAAGGGTAATCGTTGTGTAAATCGTGCAACTCTTTCGGGTATTCCAAATCGACTTCTAAAATGCAAGGCTTCTTTCGCCAGTTGTTCAATTCGCGCCGATTCGTCCATTTAAATCCATCCGTTGGTAAAGGCTTACTCATCGCCGACCCGTACAAATTGTTGGCGTCCATATACGTAGTGTACTTGTTCGGTTCCTCAGGATTAAACTCGTCACCCATATACGGATTATTCGCTTTCCCGTATCTCGTCGAAATCATCGAGACACCACCCCTAATTCCTCTTTCAATCATGAGCAGCATGTCAGGGTCCGTCAACATCTCTAGTTTTACTTCCGTCTTCTTCAACATGGCGTCGTACGACAACCCCGGTGATGTGTAATACCACTCGGTATCCAACCCGTAATTTTTGTCACACACGTTCCGAAAACTTTCAAAGACGTCCACCAACAACAAAACGTCAGTTTTATTATACAAATTGTGATAATCTCTTAGAGTTTTCATATTAAAGGCTTTCCATACCTCCAGCGCATGCGCGTATTTCTCGTTATTTGATCTGGAAATGAACGCTTCTTTCGGATGCAATTTCGTTTCCTTTAATCTTTCCACAGAATCTATGTATTCGTACGGATCTACGCCTTTCTTGAATACTAATTTTCGTTGGCGCTCGTCTCTATAATACTCAGATACACTCGAAAATTGGTATTTCGTTAACTTGCTCACGAGCTTGTCCAAACTGGAAACCATAAATTTAAATCTGTCGATAAACCTAATTTGGTGATTTAACGGTTTTTCTTCACCGTCTTTAATATAAGTACCCACTTGTGTCGTTCTCGTAAAACTAATGTATTCTTCCTCGGTTTTGGCGATGCAGTCTATGTCAACTTCGCTTTTCCCGAGCTTTTTAAAAAATAGATGACTGTCATACCCAGCCAAATTGTGAAACACAATTTCGGTTTCCTATACGCGAGATTACATTTACTATGTGCCGCCCTGCTATATTTCCCGGTGAAGTAACAGTGATCGGGGACCTTTTTACTTTACTATAATGACACCATTTATTTTCATCGCGGCAAAGACAACGTTCTTTTTTTACTTTGGTAAACGCTCTTTGACATCAGCTCGTTCAAAATCTGCCCGGTCTTCTTGACCAAATATCATCTTCTTGTGAGGAATATTACGAAGCTCACTCACGTCTTTTTCCAACATTTCAACAAATTTCTGCGCAACGTCTTCGCCATCCGTTTGTGCGGTGTAGGTGACCAGAGCTTTCTTATGCACGCTATCGTCGAAAAATTAATTTAGTAACAAAGACCCAATGGGACGTGTTTCTAGTATTGTTTGGTATAACTTTCTCTCGAGTTTGGTTCACAAGTATCAATGGGTTTGAGGCAAGACTCATAGTCGGCATATACCACGAAAGGAACCCTCATCGACCTGTTAAGTTTTTAAACTCGATAACCAAACCTTCTTTCGGCATCGCGATTCTCACGCATTCGTTCGAATAGCAAAATTCCACGTGTTCGTCCAACACCTCCTGCGAAGTGAACGGGTTTAAGCAATGGCGACAAGAATAATATTTCTACTTTCTCTTCGAAATCTGTGAAGACAATAATGTATTTAATTTTTTTATTAAACAGTAATGTTGTTTTCTTCGTCAAAATCAATAAGAGGTCTATTATCTTCCTCCTCTTATAGTGTTTGCTAATTCTCAGTGGGTAAACGCCCCTTTCATATCCAAACGCATAAACGGCAATATCCGAATTCTGTTTTTCAAACTTGTCTATATCTCTCCACGAAACGGGGTAAGTAATATCTTTCATGTTCATGCGGGATTTCGAGGATGTTTAATTCCAGTGTACGACTCGTCGTCGTCTTCATCGATTTTACGCTGTTCCTCTAATTTTTTGATCGTGTTATAAGATGCGGGATTTTAAGGATGTTTAATACCAGCGAAGGAGGCACGTTGTTCGGGTTGTTGTTTTTCTGACATTTTAATTTATAAAAAAAATTTAATTTACCCGTAAATTACGCTCATCTTGTTTCCGTCGGATTTAAAATTGATCAGTCTATCGCTTGTTACAACAGCGAAAGCTTCAATTCCCGCGGGTACGTTGGCGTTAAACTGCGCTTTGATGTGGATATCAGTGACGGAATATTTCATTCTCTCGCTCTGTTTGCTTACGTCAAAGAGTCTTATAATCGGGCGGATTGATGTTGGGATTAGATATTAATTCATCCATACCGTAAAATTTCGACCTGAATACAGTGGTATCACCGTAAGCGCAGTCGAATTTATATTGGTCGATATCAAGTTGATAGTCAACTTCGGGATACCTAACGGAATTGAGCATAACGTACATATTTTTTAGATTCACATCACCGAAGATGGCTGGGTTCCGTTCCTTCTTACCGTCTTTTTCGTTTTGAAAACCTATAATAATCCAACATGGTTTTTCGGGGCTCGTCTTGACAGAAAGTCGCCACGTGAAATTTGACGATTGAGGTGCCGTTATAGAGTCGCATTGTCTCATTCGGTAACCTAGGGGGAAGTTGATGTTATCACCTTGTACAATTGAAACTTGTGTCCGCGGGTTGGACGTGCGGAACAAAACAAGTCACCTTGCTGAGGTTAACCCTACCAGCATCCGCCACATTAGCTCTAAAGATGGCGTCGTCGTCCGATTTCCGCGTCAGGGTGAGGGTTTGTCTCATACCGTACAGAATGCTATCGCAATCTTCTCTAAATCCGAAAATGTGTTTTAACGGAACTCTGAAACTAAATGTGCCCTTTGGATCTGGTTGAATAATTAGATAATCTTGGTGAACTTGGTAAATCCGGTATTGTTACCTCTATGAGCGGCCGGGTTCGTATCTTTGTACCACAGTTGATTTAAACCTTGAGATTTGGAGAAATCGTCTGGGTATTCAACAATTCTATCATCGTACTAGATTGCCCCGGATAAAAGACAGATTCGATCTCTTGACCGGAAAGTTGATACTTGATATTGTTGATACATGAAACCGTTATTCGTCAGCGCAACGTTGTCCCCATTCGCGTAAGCCGTTCCATTCTGCTGGTAAACAAGTTGGCGATCTAGTCAAATATACCGCTTCCACCGTATCTGTAACGTCTCGTAAAGCCGGGTTTTTTCAAAAACTGATACTAATTTTTTATTTTGTTCCGCATTTAACACCTTTTGCCTCACAAGTTCGTTACAGATAGAAACCAGCTCATCTTTCACACCCGGATTGCCCGCTTTTTTACTCGCCATTAACAAGTCTAGTCTTTCGACTAATGCATTGGGATCTAAGAGGCCTGAACCGGAAGGCCCTCCTTTTTAAAGATGTCTTTTTTCCCAAATTGGTCTAACAATATTTGTGTATTTATACTTGCTTTAGACTTGCTGGCCTCTGGGCGTTTAGTCTCGGGATCATTATTTCGGTAAATGGCATTCGTTTTTAGCAACAGCTCGCCGTAATTACCACAATCCTCAGCGATGAATATATTTTCGTCCGGACTTTTAGTTAAGAGGAGTTACCATAATTCTGGTGTTCCCGGATATTCTTCACCGTCCGCAATTATATTATCATCTTTAATGGTTTATCACCGAAATAATAATTACCGTCCTTTTTGGTGTACAATCCAAACGATTTATCAGTCCGGGGTTTGCTGGTATATTTTTGTTAGATATTCGAACGCGATTGAACCCACAGCACCGGGACCTGCAATAGCAGGAGCTCCCGCAGCTCTGGGGTTTGCGTGTAAATTTCCCTTTATTTCTTCGGCGGTGCTCTTCTGCACATCCGTAATCGGTTTAAACATTTTGCCGAGATTTTCTTGTAAATCTTGTTCGCTCGTATTTTCCTCGGTAAACTCGTATTTATTTCTTTGTTTCGTCGCCAGATATTCTTTCTCTGTTAAATCCCTTTTCTCAGGATCTGTAATTTGTAAAAACGACATCTTTTTTCTAATGATGAGATAGTTTTTATCATAGTTTTTCAACTCAGTTTTTAACTCGATTTTCAATACGGAATTCCACATTAGTTTTTAATATATTTTTCCTCGTTGTTCGCCTTATTTCTTCTTTCATTGCGTAGTATTTTTCCAATTCCGAGAATATCAGTTGAAACTTTATCATTTAGCGCTTTTGAGATGTAAGAGTAAATGGTATTAAGTTTTGTGGAGGCGAGCATCCTTATTTTTTCGTGTTTTCGACTCTGGCGGAAAATCTTTTGCTTGGATATTTTCCCACGGTGCCCAATGCACCAAGCCCGGCTGCGGCATTCCCCATAACAACAGCGCCTGGTGGACAAAAGAACAGTACCTCCAGCGGTAAGACCTAATGAAGCGAAATTAAGTGTCACGTCAATACCGTCTACCGTCTTTCTCACCCGTTTATATTTTTTACTAAGCTGAACCCGTTTTGTCTCCTCACTCGTAAGAGTACTCTGAACCTCATTATTTTTTTTAATCTAAACTCTTGCGATTCCATTCCCTCTTAAAATATGCGCCAGTTATTTTTATTACAAAAACATTCCCATGAGCGGAATATTTTTAAAGAATTCCTCGCCCATCGTATGATCCTCCTCCTTTTTTCAAATATAAACCGTAACCAACTGCTCCAAACCCTGAACCGGACATTGATTTTATATAAAGCCCCTCACCGTCAGTTTCTACTTGGCAAACGCATCCTCCTTTTCTAAGATACAATCCCGACCCGAAGGCTATTTTAGCGGCCGTATTAGCTAAACCCGATAATGCACCCACACCGAGAGCCCGAAAAATCTTGCCCTTATCATGGACAAAGCTCTAGCAGCCAAGCCAGCCAACAAGCCGAGAAAACCACCTTCGAGTTTCATATTATGCGCTAGCTGCACCTTGCTCATTTTAATCATTACTCCTTCCCCTTCGTTGATCGCACGTTGTATTATCTTCGCTTGCATTTTAGTAATCGCGATGAGATCCTTGCCCTGAAGATCTTCCCTACCTAAACGTATACTCGTGGTAGTGCCGGCTCGTATGGCTCGTTTCGACTATTTTATAACCCGGAATCACGTTGGGCAAAAAACTGTAAATTGTGTTTTTCGACGAGCCATTTACGTAATAAATGAAATGATATCTATATCAACGATCAAAGCGTTGATAGGATATCAACGACGTTTTCAGATTCGCGAAGTCCAGATCGATATACATCGGAAAAAACCCAAAACTCAACCTATAGAATTGGGTGCCTAAAATCGACAATATAATTGTCTCCTATCTCCACTTTGATTTGAGCGTATTTGGATTTGGCGAAAGAGTAACTTTGTCAATATAGCCGTCTTACTTCATCCGTTCTTGTATAAACCGATTTATATCGATTATTTCATAACTTCCTCCGGGTATCGTAAATAACAACCAGTTTTTTTGCCATTATCGTAAGAATATCTTAAATGATTGTTTTCGTTCATATTATTCGGGAAAGAATAATATGTCTCCAGATTAACGAGTTCTACTTGTGGATTAAATCTCGTTTTAAAATGTGTCGCATTATCAGAGACGACAATTTGAAACGAAATTTTAGGGCCGGTATTTTTTGCGATCGCTTCCAACAATTGTTCCATTTTTTGTATTACACATTTTTTTATAACGTAATAATTCGTCAAACCCGCGTCTAAATGTTCCGTAATCTTTTTCAGACGATAAATCGATTACGACAAAACTATACGGATTTTGCCAAGCCTCGTGACACAATTTTTTTTTATTCTTCCTTTGTCATATTCGGACTCACGTGGTTAATATTTTTGTGGTCTTGAGGAAATAGACAAATAAAATTTGCGTGTCCCGTATCGTCTGGCGCGGTAGTTTGAAATAATTTTGCGAAAGGTAAAAACAATCGACGTTGCTATGACGACCACGAATATAGTAACACTCGCACTTGTTTTGTAAAAGTAAATCGTCGAATATCATTAAATTTTTATCCTTGGATTCAGCTCGCGTGGGTCGGGCACATTCGCAAATATCGCATTCTAAACCCTCCCGCTTTGGTTTATCTCGCATCAAAGCGTCAATTAAGAGACCCGGCAAAACATCCTTTTTGACTATTTCTTCGCGCATATCAAAAAGTCGTAGTATTTGAGCTTTCGTCAATTTATTTTTAAAAGCTTTATTTATAATACGATACTCGGGTTAAAACACACTCTTTCCGAAAACCTAGAGTTCATCATAGTCTAACCATCCCGGCTGAAGTAAGAGCAATAGGGTAGTTTTACCGCAACCAGATTTCCCAACAATCACCCCTCTAATACTTTTGGACAAAAGGGGATGATTGTTTCGCTTGGCCGTTGTATTCCAAGATAAATTCTGGATTTCCATTTTTCATACTTTTTATTTAAATTTTAATAAGTACATATATAAAAAAATTGCATTGTATCAAATGCAAAAAAAACCCCCGAAACTCTCAATATCGAATATGCCATTACAAAAAACATTAGACCCATGAAACGGGGAAAGTGCGCAGTATGTGGGTCGACAAAAACTCAATTTGTTAAAATGACGGGCGGTTCAATATTAAATAAAGCTATAAATAACCCTCCTTTCGAAATGCATTTACCTGGTCATAATTTCACGGGACCGGGTACTAACCTGAAAAGGAGACTAAACTCCGATCTCATTCCAAAAATGTGGAGTAAACCTATAAACAGAATTGATAAGGCGGCGTATCATCGCGATGTGTGTTATCTGAAAAACAAGGACACCGCTGCGAGAAATAAAGTATGCGATAAAAATATGTTAGAAGAGATGAATAATATATATAATCCGACTCTACAGGAAAAATAGACATATCGAGCGTTAATAAGAGTATCGGTACAAAGATGAAATTCGAAATGGGGATTAAAATAAAGGTAAAATGGACTGACGATTTAGCTGAAGCATTACACAAGCCTGTTGATAAAAAAATTCCCAAACGACGAGTACACGTGAACGACATTGACGAAATATGGGCTGTAGATTTGGTAGATATACAGGCGTTCTCAAAATTTAACCGCGGAATCAAATATCTGCTGGCCGTTATAGATATTTTTTTCCAAATAAGGTTGGTTAATTCCGTTAAAAGATTAGACTTGAAAATCGGTCGCAAAAAATATGGGTCGATAAAGTAAAAGATTTTACAATAAATAGGTAGAGTCTAGTGGAATTGTATTCTACCGAAAATGAAAAAAAATCTAGTGTAGTGGAGAGGTGGAATAGAACGATGACAGAAAAAATGTGGAAATGTTTTTCAACCGATTCTAAGCGGACGTACATCGATGTGTTGAACGAACTCGTTAATCAATACAATAATACGAGACACTCGTCGATAAAAATGACAAGCGTTGAAGCGAGTAGAGAGAAAAACGAAACTGAGGTTTGGCAAAATCTTTACCCGGACCATCATAAAATAAAGACTTTAAATCCGCAATTTTCGGTAGGCGATAAAGTGAAGATCTCGAAGAAAGAGAAAACTTTCGAAAAGGGGTATAAACCGAAATGGACTGAAGAAATCTTTATTGTTTCGGCCGTACAACACACTACACCAATTACGTATAAAATAGCCGACTATAATGGGGAGGAAATACAGGGCACGTTTTACGAACAAGAAATAAAAACAGTCAAGAAATATTCTGACTCGAGAAAATAATACGCCGTAAAGGTAATAAATCGTTAGTAAAGTGGTACGGTTATCCCGCGTCGTTTAATAGCTGGATCGATAATAAAGATCTCGTTTAAAAAAAACAGCAAAACTGCACCCAGTACTACATTACTTTTACCCCAACACCGGGTAGATTCTCTTACGTGCACGCCCGATGCTGGGGTAAACTTCAGTCAGTCTTTCCTAAGCCTGGTGGGATCTCTCAACACAATTCATTCAATCTTTTGGCACACCACCGGTGTTAACCTCCACAAATCACCTTTAACACCATTACCCATAGTTCCCGAAACGAAACAGAGCTACGAATGGGGCAAGGCAAGTTTGTTATGTAATTAATTATAACTCCATGGTAAGAATCTTTTATGTGCACAAACACATTCGAGGCATTACCCAGCAGCTGCCAGCTATCAGACCGGGAATCAGCCTGACTTCATATACCTGACCTTAGTCCATAACGTGTACAGGCGAGAGTCAAATAATATAGTTTTCGTTTTTACTTATATGCTCTTATACACGTTATGGACTGAGGTGAGGTATAAAGTATGTAAATAAATTAACGTATTTATTTACATAAAATTTAACGAGATATTACGTTAGAGTAGTCAAAATATTTTCTTCGTTAAACACTCATTAATAAATTAAATAAGAAATAACGACTTATTCCATATTTTTTAAAAAGTATATTACATGTATTTTAAACAGGAAAGAAATAAAAATTTTCAACATTATTAATATAAATAGCAATCGGGAATTCTCCCAACTCGTAAATCGATACATTAACGCGCGTATTGATTTATAATTAAAAAAATCTTAAAAATATAAAGAATCGCGCGCAAACGAAAATATTTTTTTCAGTGATTGACGGTTGGTGAGCACGATTGAAGGTTGTGAGCATGATTGAAGGTTTTGTAGCATAATTAAAGGTTTGTAGCATTGATTGAAGGTTTTGTAGCATTGATTGAAGGTCTGTAGCATGATTGAAGGGTTATAGCATGATTGAAGGGTTGTAGCATGATTAAAGAGGTCTGAGTTTATAAGCATGGAGGATTCCCATGCGTATAAAGCTTGTAACGGAGGTAGGGTAAAAATTCAGCTAGCCGCCGCGGTATCACCATACTTACACTAGAGCACTGTCTAGGCCGGTTTATATACAAGTAGCTGTCTGGGGTTGTCGGCAAGTGTCCATTCATTGTGATGTCATTTTTATTAGTTTGTCTGGACATTATGACGTTTTATAACATTTAATCCACAGGTTACATTTTCGTATTGATTGTTACTTAATATCGTCTAGCCCAATTATACTGATAAATACTTCTAAGTGTAGCTTATTTGCAATGTATTGTGAACGACAGACATTTTGTAAACAAAATTAAACAAACACATAGTATTGATAAGATTACCCCCAAATAAAATGTATGAAATACATCGTTACAATTGTTTATTAAACGAGTATTTCACTGAGTATGTTGATATACTGTCTAGTCATTTGTGTGATATTTTCAATTGTATTTTAATGTCTGGATTGTCTGGATGAAATAAATCTTTACATTTCACCCAGGTACGAAAATTGAAGCCTCCTGGGTTCTAGCCTACTGGTAAAATAATAAAGAAAACAAAACAAAACACAAATATGTCTATAACAATAACAAATGTCACTAACGATCTTCAACTTATGACCACAATTAAACAATATTTACATGTGAACTTATTCACAACGTAAAGAAATACATATAGTGTTCGTCCAATAGTTGAAACAATCTATCATCTGAACAGACAACATTCGATAGATTATGTACATGTATGTTCATTACTTATGAACTTGTACATGTTTATATGCTCAGCACTGTGAACTTGTATTGAAATCAATGTAACATTTGTATAATTTGATTAGTCCATTTTCAATGATGAATAACACTATTCAATGGATAAAACTGTGCATCCACGCACTTGTAGTGGAAGAATAATCATTTGTATATAAATCTGAAATTTCTGTGCAACGTTGAAGTCTGCGTGTACATTCTTGCTTTCTT
Source organism: Lutraria rhynchaena (assembly GCA_008271625.1). Lineage (NCBI taxonomy): Eukaryota > Metazoa > Mollusca > Bivalvia > Venerida > Mactridae > Lutraria > Lutraria rhynchaena. The sequence continues at coordinate 8,211 of VIBL01000361.1, read as the reverse complement.
CTCATTGTGGCAGTACCATGTGGCCCATTAATGAACAATCTCATCATACCCAGTTCAAACAGCAGGAGACAAACATACAACTCGAGACATGATAATGTTACATGAATTATGATTTTAAATTTGGGTAAAGTAAGGCCTTGTTGTCTTCTAATTCATTTGATGGAGCGGAAGGAAGTTTAGTTTCGCAAATTTCCAGTGGAATGCAAAACTAGTTGTGAGTAACCCAGAAATGTATTGTCACTGCTTGATTATTTCTTAGTATGCTATGGGATTTATCATAATGGATTTGGGCAACTGTACGTAACTTAGATTGTGAACCTTGATAACAAAATTGTTCCAATTTACTGGGAGTACTGGTAATACCACGTTTTAGAGATACAGTTGGCATTTGATCCGTGTTAATGCCAATACAATTCTTGACACATGTAAGTAAATACATAATAGGAGAAAATGCGCATTGTTTTCCTTTAGAAATTTCAATAAATAGCTGTGGGCGGGAAAATGGTTTGATTTTGTTATACATGAGGTATACACAAATTATAATAGCCATGACAAAGATTACATACTCATTAAATTCCGAAGAATGGGTATGAAATTGTTGAATATGATTCGTTGGAGATTCTGTAGCAACAACATCAGTTTTATAATGAAATGACGGAATATTTGCCGCCTGACTCAAATTTATTTTTGTATTTACGATAAGAGCCGTAAGTAAGGCTCTATGCTTTCTGTAAATGAAAGCAAATGCAACCATTGACATTACTGATATGATTATATCAATAAGTGAAATAATGAATGCTGATATATCCTGCTTGTCAATCTTAGTGCTGTCAATTTGAGGTTCAGCAAAGTTTTGGTATATTATTTTGTCTTCTTTAGCATAGTTTATCATTTTTCTTCAATCTAAATTGGTTTTGTCATCCTTTGCTACCATTGCATGAACCTTTCCTATCGAATGGTTTAAATGGTGATTTTGTTATATTGACTTGTTCTTTGTATGTTGTGTTTGGTGAATTTCTTTTGTTAATTCATCTCCGAAGAAATGCTGTAACAATATTAGATTCACTGGATGAGCTATTGTAATTTCTGGCATGATATGAAATACGTTTTGACAGTACGAATTTTTCAGCGGTGACCTGATAGTCGCATGGTACTTGGATGATGCAAAAATAACATGATACAATTTAACTACTATATTGGTCGCGTTTTAATTCAATCATATTTATTTATTGATGGAATAGGTGTCTGATTCAGCTGTCGTAATGTTGGTGAAATGCTATCCTTTGAAAATGAAAAATGACAAATTTGTTTAATCATTGTTTTGTTTGGTCGAAGTAGATACAATGCACAGTCAGGATGCGAATGTTCTTGTAGGGGAAAGTTGATAGGACAGTCGATAAAATGTTAATGTTTCGTGCACCCTTGTAATGCATCAACTGGAAGCGACTTGAAGTTGTAAGCAGAAACCGCTATGTATGAGGGTAAATCTTCAATATATGTTGCATGAGTTGTTGTTTACTGGAACAGGATAGTTAATAATTTCAAATAATGGTTGGTTTATTGAAGAAACAGGAAACTTAACAGTTGTAAGAAGTGCATGATTACTTCTATGAACTGCAAATTTGGCATTATTGAAATACTGTGATGGTTTGTCATGCATCAATTTGAAATGTGGTCTTTTAGTTCCAATTATGTATTTAACCATATTAAATGTTGATAGGAAATCTTTGTCACTTATTAAAAGAGGTGAGATGGCATTTTGTTTCAATGTAATATAGTCATTGTGTAAGTCCTGAAATGCATTTTGAAGCGTATTATAATTGTACGATTGATCCATGACTTTTGCAAATAGCCAAGATTGTTTTTCTTGAAATGTTTCAGCAAACGCATCAAATTTCTGTTGCATGAGTTCTGTCATTTCATGACAAGAAATGGTCGGTTTCTTAATTTCCGGACCTCCAGAAAACTAGTGCTTAAATTTGAATTCTAAATTTAAAAAAAATGGATGCATTTTCTACAGTATTCGCATTGCCTAAGTTCCGTGAAATGGAAACATTTACCTAGTTTCCCTCTTTTGAAATATTTGTATGTGTTTATATTTCTCCTTTTTTGTTTACCAAATTTCGTAAATTTTCTATGATATTCCTGCTTTAAGTAGTTAGGAACTATTTCAGTTGGTTCCCATGAGCTGGCCATATCAGGCCATTATATCCTATATTGCTGACCCTGATTCCTTATCCTTACTTTAATAATGTCACCAAATACAGGTTGATGTCTACAACGTAAATTTCTATCATGATTTTACTTAAGCCTTTTGTATTTGCGTTTATCAATGTTAGCAAAATACTGTTAGTCTTTAAGTAACCTATATGTAAATTTTGGACCTAACTGAACAACTTGAAATGGCCCTGTAAATTTTGGACTCAATTTCTTATATTTGCCTATCTCTTGAACACTATTCTGTAGAAGAACCTTATCTCCCTTTCAGAATTTCGGAATCTCTGAAGTTTTATCATAGAGCGGGGCAGGGTATTATCGGACACATAAGCATTATTTTAGATCAAAATGCAAGTTTTCATTTTTTGTAACATTGCCTGTCTCATTAAAATCTGCAATCTTTTTATGGTGGTAATACATGGACAGTGTTTTGAATGAGTGATTATCAAAACTAATATGGTACAGATTCCAAGGTGCATAAGAGGAGGCAATTAATGAACCAGTCGGGTAATTATGGACACTCAGTAGGGTATTGGTGGACACTTTCGTGTTTTTTTAAACAAAAACGGTTTTAATACAGAATAAAACAAATCAAACGTTAAATTAAAGTCCTTTCATGTTTTATGATTATTTTCATTTGCATACACAAATTTTAGATGGCATATATATACAATTCATACATTATATTCACAGTGTTGATGAGAAATTCATCTTACTTGACACCCATATTACTTTTACGACGTATTTCATTTGATTATTTTGATATTGGACAAATGCTCATAAACCAATCACAATAATGAATTTTTTAACATGCAGTAAGTCTTAATAACATGTCTATACAATTTCAGTACCACAGTATTAACTCTGTCATCTAAAAGAATATACAGATGTCTAGTATTTGTTTTTGTTACACATGCACGATGGAGCCACTTTGGACAGTTATGGCAACTGACCCAGTTTTCATTGATTGATTGGTGTTTTACGGTGCTTTTAACACTAACTAGACTATATCGCATTTAAACCAGAATTTGTTAATTAATTAATTAATTATGTTAATTATATTTTACGGTACAGATTAATTGCCTTTAAAAACTGAATAACAAACGTAGATGGAGTGTTTGTGAACAGGTCTTTGAGTGAACTTGCGTTGAAATACTGGTTCCGGGTTAGAGCATATTTGTGGCAGTCTAGAAGAAAATGTTTAAAAGTGAAAGTGTTCGTTGCATGATATCCAAAATTGTTGATCTTCTGGGTTAAGTTTGTATGAATGTGTAATTCGAGTGTGTCCGATACGGCACCTTGTAATAACGACCTGGTCGCGGCGAGTTAAAAGAGAAAAATATCCTGATAATTGTACATGAGAGAGGATGGCATGGAGTTTGTTATTTGTCTTTTCATCCCATTGAGATTGCCTTTTGGATTTGACTAGTGAATTAATAGATGGCTGAAAATCGCTTTTGGGTAACTTGATTGCAACTGGTTGAATATTAAGAGCTTCTTTTGCCAAAGCATCAACTGTTTCATTTCCTCGAATACCTATGTGGCTAGGTATCCAGCAAATTTTACACATTTTGATTGTAATATATCATGTAAACAAATAAGTGATTGTTGAATCAAGACATTACTGGTTTTATGATTTTTAATAGCTTGAAGTACAGAAACAGAATCTGAGATAATTAGGACTTTGTCTGCACTATGTTGAGAAATGTATGATAATGTCAATGTCACCGGTGCTCACTACCAGAGCAGGGAACGTGAGTTTATTATACAGTACAAATGAGTTTAAATTGGTTGATATCCGTTTTACTTTTTAAACATATAAATTCGGTCTATAATATAACACATAAAAATAACTTTAAATCAGAAATAAATATTTCAGTCAATAATTACTGTAATTTAGTTAGAACTTAAGTAGTACAAAATTATTTTTAGTATTATTTTTACACAAGTATTAAATAGTATTAAGTATTAAATTTACACAATTTTCACAATATTATTGATAATAATTATAATTAATATGTATTAGACTATGTAAAATGTGTTTAAAGATGAAAGGAAATTACAAAAAAAGAAGTTTAAAATTTACCAGCAGGTTTCTATCAGACAAAACCTACAAAAACGTCTGCATCTTACTAAAGCAAATTTGGGAGTGGCGTGGCGGTAAAAAAATCTCGTGCAGATTAGTCAATTGTATATGAAATTTATGTTGTTGTGAAATTTGCTAATAAGGGTTAATTGAAATAAAAGTGGATCATTGGTTATCGGTCCTGATTAATGTGATTTATTGATGATACTTTACTAAGGATATAACTACTAACAGATCTACCTACTATATGAATTTCCTATGACACCAAGTCGATGGCTTTTGTTTTTGCTGTAAAAACTGATGCCTTCTCTGGGAGGCCCATCCGTGAAATAAAGTTGTGTGCGAAAGCAGCACAACCAACCTTGTTGCCGTCTTTTGAGCTGTCAGTGCAGATATGAATAAAATCATGATGTGTTTCTATATTTTGGAAAATTCGTCTTTATATAATTCAGATGAAGTAAGATTTTTTTGTTTTGGATAGATCAGTATTTACCTCTGGACATGATTGCGTCCATGGAGCTATATTTTGTGTAAGATTTTGTGCAACGCTATGTGAGTCAAGTTTGAAGCACCTAAGTCGTTTTCCAATCGTATACAAATTGGTTTTATTTTTTTCTTTGTTTTGAAATTGCTCTTTGCTATTAGGGTTGGATATAACGTCTCTGGTAATGTTTTTGTCGTTAGATGAAATAGACTTTGCATACTGAAGCGATAGCTTCTTTCGACGTAGATTTAGTGGCGGTTCACCAGCCTCCTTATATTAATTTTCTATTGGTGATGTGCGGAAAGCACCAAGAGCCAAACGCAAGCCTTGGTGGTGTATAGTGTCAAGCATCATTAAGTATGACTTGCGGGCAGAGCCGTAAACAATTGATTCGTAGTCTAATTTGGAACGGATAAGGCTTCTGTACAGTTTTAGTAACATTGACGTATCTGACCCCCACTCAGTATTAGAAAGGACTTTCAGTAGATTTAGAGTTTTAAGACATTTTTGTTTTAGATTTTTAATATTGGGTATGAAGGACAATTTTTTATAAAAAATGACACAAAGAAATTTTACTTCAGGTACAACAGGGATTTTCGAGCTGGATATGTAAAGTTCTGGATCGTTGTGTGCCTTTCGCAGACGACAAAAGTGTACACATTGCGTTTTGGATTTTGAAAATTTAGAACCATTTTCTGAGGCCCATTTTTGGATCTGATCAAGCGTATGTTGTAGTTGGCGTTCAATGGTACGCATACTATTCGAACGGTAACATACCAAAAAATCGTCGACGTATAATGAACAATCAATTCCGGGGTTAAGAACTTTGGTGATATTATCAATTTTAAGACCAAACAGTGTAACCGAAAGAATGCTGCCCTGTGGAACTCCCTGTTCCTGTTGGTGGTTCTCTGATAAAGAGGAACCAATCTGAATACAGAAATTACGGTTTGATAGAAAATTTGAAACAAACAAGGGTAGCCTCCCATTTAAACCAGCATCTTTAAGATCTTTGAGGATGCCATACTTCCACGTCGTATCATATGCCTTTTCAAGGTCAAAGAAAATTGATACCAAATGTTGTTTATTAATGAAGGCTTCTCTAATAAAAGATTCAAGTCGGACAAGATGATCATTAGTGCTTCGCTGTTTACGGAAATCTGATTACTTGATGAAAATTAGTTATTACTCCTTTAGATTCCAAGTACCAAACAAGACGAGTGTTAATCATTCGCTCGAAAGCTTTGCAAATACGACTAATGAAAGAAATAGGGCGGTAATTAGTAGGGTCATTATGGTATTTCCCAGGTTTAGGGATAGGTATAACGAGTGACTCCTTCCAACAAGACGGTACGTCACCTGTTACCCTGATATCATTCAAAATTTTCAATAAAAGATCAAGTGAAACTTCTGGTAAATGTTTAAGAAGTTGGTAATGAATTCCATCAGGCCCAGAGTCTTTACCTTTATCAATAGAGTCCATTAATTCATCCATGTTAAAGAATGCGTTGTATTCTTCGTCATTATTAGATTTAAAACTAACGTTTTCTTTTTCAGCTTTAGATTTTAATGAATTGAATTCTGCTGAATAATGTTCTGACGAAGAGTTGTGGGCAAATGTTTCAGCTAATGCATTAGCTATGTCCTTTGGCGTTTTAGCGTCAGGGCCGTCACGGCGTTTTAACTGTACAATAGGTTGTTTTCTGTGTTTACCGCTAATTTTTCGGACCTCGTCCCATACTTTCTGAATTGGTGTATGTGAATTAATTTTCGAAATATATGACCGCCAAGATTTACGCTTCGATTCACGAATTGTTCGTAGAGCATTTGCTCTGAATATTCTGTATTTTTCGAGGTTATCAGATGTAGGACAGCATTTGAATTTCAGGAGAGATGCCTTCCGTTTCCGAATGGCTCCCTCACATTCATCATCAAACCATGGCTTTTTTATTTTGTTCATAGAACTTTTCTTAGATTTTGGGGTGCTATCGCAAGCGATTTGGTTAAAATCGAAGGATCCATTTGACCATGTACGTTGTCAAATTTATTTAGCGTAAGATCTCTCGAGCATAGTATTTTAAATTTTTCCCAGTCAGCTTTTTCAAATTTAAAGTAAGTGCGAGGTTCATCTGGAAATCAGCTATTAGATGATAACAGTAATGGATAGTGATCACTACCAAATTGCTCGTCTAGAACTGACCGAACAAAATCCAAGAATATAGAAGGATTTGATAAAGACGGGTCTATGCAGGTAAACGTATCTGAACCTGGATGTAAATAGGTAGGGGATTTATCATTAAATAAACTTAATTGTAAATTGTCAATTATCTTTTTGATAACTTGACCTTTATCGTTAATGGAGTTGCTTCCCCACAATTAATTATGTGCGTTAAAATCGCCCAACAAAAGGAAGCGTTGTGGGAGTTGTTGAATTAAATTTTCCAACTCATTAGTACTTATGTTTATGTAAAGTGACCTCGACTGCAACAGCCTGTAGGTGGGTGCTTAATTTAATTTGACGCTGAGGAACACAGTTTGAAGCAACAATTGTCCTCCCGATGCCCTCGTATTATTATCACAAATGGCATTATAAAGACTGGAGCTTTTAGTAGTTAAAACATCATTTGACGTTAGGTAGGTCTCTTGCAGACATACTACTTTGGGAGTATCCTTGGATAATAGAAGTAGTAAATCATCATAATTAGATTTTTAAACCACGGCAGTTCCATTGAATGATGTATATATGGTTGATGTTTATAAAAAGAGAGAATCACGAAGGAAACTTGACAGGACTAATACTCCTGTCCGAATTACTCTGGGGAGCATTTTCTAGAGGGCAAGTGGTTTCTTGGAGTTGAAGCATCAATCTCTTCGTCCTCCATCAAAAGAGGTTTTAGAGTGTGTACATGTATTGCCATCTTCACTACATGACAAAGAAGAATCATTACCTGGGTTGACTTGTTCATCAGTTTCAGTTGTCCCAGATGCATCGTCTCGGCAGCTGCTTACAGAATGTACATTCTGTACTGTCGAATGTTGACTACATATTACATTGTCTTCAGTTTATTTCATGTTGTTGTTTGTGTCAGTATTTGTTTCATCTTTTTGAATGAATGAAAACTTTCCGTGGTTCCATCTTTAGGGTATTCAAAACCTGCCTCGGATCCAGCGGATATAGTCCACTCTTTTTAAAACCTTTGACTGCTACCTCAATTGTTGTTGCTTTTTTCCATGCTGATTTGAAAACAGTGGCAAAGTTGTGTTTGGTCACATAGTCGCCAATATTATCAATCTGAAAGTTGCGCACTGATTGCTTCCAAGCTTCTTTCAATACGCTGAAAAGGGTCAAATCACAGAGCTGCATAAGGTGAGATGCATGTTTTTGTAAGCAGTAAAGAATAATATCATTTTCCCTGCAAATTTT